>LR812536.1:64596647-64899147 GCA_903798195.1 Danio kyathit
AATACTGCCACATCCTTTAAAGCAGGCACTCGTAAAACAAACGCCCGGCTGTAACAGAATCATTCCTTCACCTTCTGCCTATTAAACACAGCATGTCGAAGCCACTGCGTGCAATAAAAGCCCACATAACAGATAATGAAAAGAGATGAAGGAACAGGAGGTGTGGCTGAATGGCAGATTTACAGGTGCATTGTTTTGCATTGAGTTGAAGTCAAAATTATTCGCCCTCCTGTGAATGTTTTCAAATATTTCCCAAATGATCTTTAACAGAGCAAGGAAATTTTCACAGTATTTCCTATAATATTTTTTCTTCTGGAAAAAGTCCTATTTGCTTTATTCCGGCTAGAATAAAAGCAGATTTTAATTTATTTAAAGCCATTTTAAGGTCAATATTATTAGCCCCTTTAAGCATTATTTGTTTTGGATTGTCTACAGAACAAACCACCGTTATACAATGACTTGCTAAATAAACCTAAGCCTTTAAATGTCACTTTAAGCTGAATACAAGTATCTTGAAAAATATCTAGTCAAATATTATGTGCTGTCATCATGGCAAAGATTAAATAAATCAGTTATTAGAAATGAGTTATTAAAACTATTATGATTAGAAATGTGTCAAAGAAATCTTCTCCGTTAAACAGAAATTGGGGAAAAAATATACAGGGCGGCTAATAATTCTGACTTCAATTGTATGTGCCGCTGACACACTTACACAAACAAATCAGCCAGCATCTGAGAGAAAGAAAGGAAAAAAAAAACACACGAGCTCAAGCCTTTGCTAAATATAGCACATATTGATTTACAGTATAAGCATAAAAGGATGTGCTTGGAGAAATATTACAACAAATAGGATCAAAAGTTGTCTGGTTGCTTTTTTATTTGAGTTGTATCCACTTAACAGTTGCAGTAAATAGTATGTATTGCACTTTTAAAGGGATAGCTCACCCAAACTGAAAATTCTGTCATTATTTATTTATCTTTCACTTGTTTCAAACCTGTTTGAGTTTCATTCTTCTGTTGAACACAAAGGAAAGCATACTAAAGAATGTTGATGGACGTTTCCATTAACTTATTTTATGCAATATCGCAATTAGAAAAAAAAGAAATTGCGTAATGCTAACATTTGGAAAATGTGCTTAAAAAGCCTATATGCGCTCACTGGACATCACTAAATGCAGTCATGTCTAACTTTACTGTAGTTTTCAAATGGCTGTGCACATAGTATATAGTGCTGTCTTTTGGTTGTCACCAAAATCTGACTTTTTTGCATTGGAAAAAAAAATGTACAGAGTAAAGTGTCATGATGAAAACATGACAAAGCCATTTGACTATCTTGTTCATAAACAATGGTGCCAGGACTTTTCATCTTGATGACACTGACACTTTCATTGACATCAATACTTGCTTTTGAGGAATGAGCTCTCCATTTTGAGCAAGTGACACACTTTTGCAGGTTATCAACTAGGTTTTGCAGTTTGTACCATGAGAAAAAAAAAAACTAATTATTTTTGTGTGTGTCTAAGGGCTCTAATTTAATGATCTAGGTGCAAAGTCTAAAACTCATGGTGCAAAAGCATTAAGGGCTTGTGCAAATCCACTTTTGCTATTTTAAGGATATAAAAGTACGGTTTGTGCCCTGGCACATGGTCTAACTGGGCTGTGCTTATTCTCTTAATGAGTTCTGGGTGTGTTTTGAGCATAACATGCATTAAACCAATCAGAGTCTCATCTCACATTGCCTTTAAGAGTCAGTTGCGTCACGTCATGGTGCATTTGCTATTTACATGGTGGACTTTGTAAGTGTGAAAACTGAACACTTCACTAGTGAGAAACAGTTCAACAGAGCATCTGCAGCGCGAGGATAAAGAACGAGCCTCCTCCATTCAGCCTCTTTACTTTCTCTTTACTTTACTTTTACTCCTTTACTTTGGTGGAGTAAGGAAACGGTGGAAACTCACTCCACTGAACACATCCATTAGCCGACATGTTTAATTTAGTTTATTAAGCGCAAAGATTTGTGTCAAAACTATTTCTAAATTCAGTTCTAATTTATAGCAAAGGAATAAATGAACAATAATAATGAAGTGTGGTCAAAACACTGAGTTATATCCAAACACACGTCTTGTTCTTTTGCCCCATATGGTGATGCAGACGTCTCCAAAACCCCACAGATGGACAAATCTAAACTAGTTTTAATTAAAACAAATATAAATATGCAGATAATAAATAATACTGATAATATTAATAACATTATACTAATGCAGATTGTCATGAATAAACTGAAAAAGTCCCCCGAGGCGAAGAAGGCATAGAGGCAGTGGTGTTTATATTTCTGTAGGAAATAATAATGTTTGTATCATTTTAATCCTTTAATTGTTTTCATCTGTAAAGATATTGTGTATTGCTGTACATCCTGTGTGTATTCAGCAATGTGTGAGCATTTCAACCTGCATAGGTGCATAACTAACGCGCTCTGTGCTGGACTTTAGAGCAGCTTTTAGTTGGTCAATGGCATGGTCTATTTCAGTTCCTCAAAATAGCAACACACCAACAATGCGTCTTAACACACCTCCTTTATAAACCAGCACACGTAAGAGTCCACAAGGTGGTGCAAATGCATTTGCTATTTAAACAATGTAGCGGAAAACGTGAAAATTAGGGTTGCACTGGTCTGAAAATAGCAACAAATCACGCCAATACATCTTGCGCCTTATTGCGCCGGGTGTATGATAGGGCCCTATGTGTTGTGATATGTATTTTTCTGTAACTCTGTCCTACAGTATGCTGCCTGTCTTGACCAGGACTCTCTGGTAGAAGAGATATTGTTTCTCAATTGGACTTTCCTGGTTACATAAATAAAATAAAATTGCATAAACTACAATTGAAGCACATTTACCGAATAAATTCATGTCTATGAAGTAAAAAGTCATGTGATTTTGGTTTAAAAGATCATGTGATAGCAAAAATAAGCATAATGGGAGGGCAATAACGGACAAACCTGCTTTACCAGCACACTGTAAAAACATCTGAAATGTTGTTTTGCTCATTCTAATATCCCTCAGCCAAAGTCTGTCATCACAGTGCTTCAGTGTTATTATTATTCTATTATTATTCCCTCCAGAACTGTCTTGACCATCTGTCTGCGCTCCCAAAGAGCATCTCATGCTTCAAAAACTACCACACGTTCATTGCGTTTCGTCTTCTGAGGCGTAAGTCATTTATTAAAGAAGAAAAAAGGCCCACGGTGACTGCGCAGACTGCAAAACAGTACATTTTTATGTTTACTATTATATGAAGTGATGATTTTGTTCAACTTTTGTATTCACTAGAAACTGAGCTTGATTCGCAAATGTTTTATGTGATATTCCAGTTCTGCGCATTAATCTAATTTACATTTTTGAATGATAACACAGCTATTGACTTCCGTAGTATTTGTTGACATCCTACTATAGATGCCACTGTTACCGATTTTCAGCTTTCTCTCTTCTTTAGTGTGTAACAGAATAAAGAAAATCTGCAATACTTCAGAGGCTGCACGGTGGCTCAGTGGTTAGCACTGTGGCCTCACAGCAAGAAGGTCACTGGTTCAAATCCTGGCTGGGTCAGTTGGCATTTCTGTGTGGAGTTTGCATGTTCCACCCGTGTTAGCGTGGGTTTCCTCCGTTTGCTCCGGTTTAGTTTAAATAAACTAAATTGGCCATAGTGTATGAGTGTGTGTGTTAATGAGTGTGTATGGGTGTTTCACAGTACTGGCTGGAAGGGCATCCGCTGTGTAAAACATATGCTAGAATAGTTGCCAGTTCATTACACTGTGGCAACCTTTGGAATAAAGACCAAGCCAAATGAATAAATGAATAACACTTTAGTTTAAGTAACAATTGACACCATTTACTACTGGATTATTACCTGCCTTTTATTAAGATATCATCTGTTTATCAGCGCTTGTAAAGTATGAATTGTGTTTACATCCAGGGCTTTCCATTAACACCCGCTAACCCGCCAAATGCGAGTAGATTTCAGCTCTGGCGGGTTAGACAGACACCTCCACTAGCCACTTTGGCTGGTTGGAAGTCATTTTTAAATTGTAGTTTTCTTAAAAGCAGGGTTCAACAATAAGCATGGCCCAATCTTCGTGCAAATGTGATCTTAGAATCGAGAAGCAGCACGACTGACAAAAATAACTGTTTGTGCGAGCAGAAAGCAGGTAAATACAGAATGAGAGGATGATCACTCGCGCGCACAGATGATGTGATGCGCGCGACTGTTAAAAAGAGCGCGCGCTCCAGTTTACTTGCGCGAAGCAACCGTGCCGTGCCTAGAGGAAGCGCAACTGGTGCGATCGGTTCCCTTTGAAATAGACTGGACAAAGAGCGATGATCGTGCACCCACAGTCCTGCTGCTTTCAAGAGCTCAAGATTTTTAAAAAATACACATATTGTTTTGTAAGCAGCAGCGGTCACTGCTTTCATTTTAATTATTCTTTGAACAGATTATTAACAGGCCTATATTAACCGTGCGTGCGTGATCATCCTTTCATTATCACTCAAGGTATGTTTCACCTGCTTTCTTTTGCTTACAGTTATTTTTGTTAATATAGTTTAATTCTATATTTTTATAATAACATTGCTTTAATGGGAGATTACTCCCCGTTTATGTGTAGTTAACTGCTGATCTGGGACTATTAGCCAGGACAGATTACTGTGCTTATTTTAGATACATGACAATAATTATTTTTTTAAATGTAATGTTGTTTTAAAAGAAAAGTTTTGTTGGATTAAACAGTGCACCTATACAACTCTATTTTCCTTGTTTTGACACATTAAAAACTGTGGCTATGAAATACTTTTTTGGTGTGGTCAGAGATAAATTTGGTAAATCCTTATTTTGAGCCCTGAAAAGTCCTGTGAAATAAAAACTGATTGCATTGCGACACAACCCATTTGCTCATGCACACTGAGCAAGCTCATACACAACACACACAAGAAGTTAAATGAATGAGAAGGCATGTGGACACAACACAACATCTAAATCAAGTCATTTTAGCATGTCAAAGTCAAATTTATGCATATAAAATATATTTTCCCAACAAGAAAAGTGTGGCTAGTGAAAATAGCGAGTGACTAGTAATGTTGGAAATCTACTAGCCACAGTGGCTGGTGATCAAAAAAGTTAATGTTAAGCCCTGTTTACATCCCTAATCCTACCCAATACCTAAACCTAAATACGTCCTTACTTAATTACTATCAATAAGCAGCTAATTAATTGTTCTATTGAGCTAAAAGTGTTGTTATTAGCGTGAATTGTACAATAAAATAAAGTGTGACCACAAAAGCATAAAGGTTTGGATCCACTCGAGTGGGAGTAAATAGTGAGTAACGTTAATTTTGGGTGAACTATCCCCTTTAAAGTACATGAAATCAAAACTAAGCGTATTGATACATTGCTAGTTTTGTGCTGAACAATTCATCTGTGCATGTCATTGAGAAAATAATTAATGCAATCTTTAATGAACTTCCTGTTTGTTTTCAGTTAAATTCTCAGATTAGGTCTGCCTGAGGTATTGGGCGGTGCTAACATACTTAACCACACCCCCTCCAGCTGTTAGTTTTGACAACAAACATAAATGATGAGCAGGAGGAGTCCGTTAGGTTGTAATAACTCTCCCCAAACACTTTTCCCCATCTTCCTGAATGAAACGCCTACTTTACTACATCCAATCAGCTCGCAGTAGAAAAAACAAGCCTCGCCCACTGTTTCCTCATTTAATATTCAGCTTTTATAGAAACTGGGTCAAAAAAAAACTGTCGCAGCTTCCAGTTCATGTGGATTTTAAGCAAAGACACAAGGAGACTTGTGAAAGACGGTGTGTATGTGTGTGTGTGTGTGTGAGTTTGTATCAGAAGTCAAGAAAGGTGATCAATGTCAGATCGATAGCTTAAGGACACCGACGCAACACTAGAAATGTCAGACTTTTGTTGGGTGATGCTTTGAATGACAGACAAGTGTCAGTCCTTCTTTACTGGCATGTGTGGCAAGTGCAGTCCTGCTTGTGTACATTGTGTGTACATTCTGTCAGCAGCTATGACTGATTCGTTTTTTTCTTTAGATTTGTTTTTCTAAGAATATGTGTTTGCTTTTAATCCCTTACCCTCAGGCTGTCTACATGAAAGTCACTATTTTTTACTTCGGTAGAGCATTAGAGCAGGTTTTTAATGGCCATCAACAACACTGTAAAAATTCTGGGTTCCACACAATGGATTTGTGTTGGTACAACATGAAGGAATTACAACCCAGGCTCATTCTGAAAACGTAGTCCAGTAGACGTTTCTGGAGACCGCGACATACGTCCCGGGAGGTACGTATATTTGCAGTTTTTGTTTTCGCGAATCCGCGAGAGGCCGCTGTTTGCTTTTTTCCTATATCAAATGTGTCTCGCAAGTGCCGTTCGGGCCCGCGCTGTTCTCGCGTAAACCCACCAGAGGCCGCTGTCGAACTACCGTCTGTCTGTCTGACTGAATGATTGACTGGGCAACCAGCCAATTGACTGACCCACCCTCCTCCTTCCCTAAACCCAAACAATTTTACAGATTGACCCGCCCACCCACATACTTCCCTAAACCCAACCAACTGTTTACGAAAGCCGTCCAGAAAACAAAAGCCCTCATCTGATTTTTACCACGTTTTCGGATTTTACCACATTCTCACCCTGTTGTTCACTTTATTTATTGGATTCTGTTTTTGTCTTACCTGATTTCTGGAACCGCTCTTCCCCTGACTCAAACCCGGTCGTCATCGTCGTGGTCAACTTCTCTCTGCGTCTCAAGTCCGCCGATGTACACGACGAGCTAACAGGACAAACTGGTTGCGGCGAGAAAGGCCTCTACACGGAGGTGAGCGGTCAGCTGGTAAGCGCCAAAAGCAACGGCGTCATCCCACCCCGTAGCGTTCGCTTAAAAAATTAAATGCAGCCATACGTACCTCATGCTACATAATTCGCGGTCTCCAGAAGCGTCCACAGGACTACATTTTCAGAATGAGCCTGGGTTGAGGAATTAAGTTAACTTATTACTTTTTACAAATTGAAGTGGATTGAACATAAAACAATTAAGTTGTCCCCAAGAAACTTAAGAATTGTGTTTTTAGCTTATTTTAAATAAGTACAAACACCAAACAAATTATTGTTTTTTGAATCTGAAAGTCTAAAAAAGCAACACTTTATTTTACTAATAACCTCTGTTAGCTTGTAGCTTATTATATGGCTATTATCAGTGTTGGGGAGGTTACTTTGGAAATGCAATAGATTACAGATTACAAATTACTATAGGTGGGCATATATACATTTTTTTACTCTAGATTAATCTCACTGTAATCTTGGAATTAATCTAGATTAAAATGGCTCATTTGAATTCTGCCGAAGGCATTCAGAATATGTGTGCTACCCAAATAATGACTAAAAGTAAGTCTTTGAGAACGGGTTTCTCAAGCCAGGTGGCGCATTAGACCAGGGGCTCATCTCTTGTTTCCAAAATGCATCACAAACTGCTTGAGAATTTGTTCTACTATGATAATTGATGATGAAAATAAATGATGTTCAATAAGATGTTCTTGTGTTTACTAACTGTTTATTCAGTTAAACATGAACTGTAGGCCTACATCAGCTCCAACCAGCGATTTTTGATGAGCTTAATCTAACTAAAGTCATACCTGAACTAAACAGAAATGGAATTAAGATGCGTGGAGTATGAATATATTAGTGGTATTATTAAAGTAAACACCGCAATCAAACTATTACTGTCATGTAGGAAATCCTAAAATCCAGAAAAAGTAAAGTCCTGTGATTTTTACCACCTTTTCAGATTTTACCACATTCTCACCCTGTTATTTACTTGCTTATTTTATTTTTTAGTTTATGTTTTGTCTTATCTGCTTTCTGGAACCGTTCTTCATCTTCCCCATGATGGCGTGGGTTTCTGCGGTTTCCCTCACAGTCCAAACCCATGCGCTATGTGAAGTTTATTTACAAACTAATTTCGAGAGGATCACGTGCTTATGAATGCTTGCGGCTGGTCCCGCATTATCCAACTTATGATACACCAATCAGACCACACAACTTAAGTTAATTGACTAATCCAAATCGGCACCATAGACATGCTCCTAGTAAGTAGTTATCTCTTAAAAGCAATCTCTATCTGTTCATTAGCTACTACAGCAGGGGAGTTCTCCAGATCTACCTGAGCTCAAACTCCCCTCTCGCCTTGCAAACAGGAGGGAGCCCCCGGGCTCGAGGATCTTATGAGCTCAGGGTTCTCTCCCGGGACAGCATGCCAAACAAGCTTTATAATCAATCATCAGCTAAGTATGAGCTCTTGAAAGGTGAATTAGAGAAACTAAGGGCGTACTCACACTATGCTATCCAAACCGTGCCCAGGCCCGTTTCCCGGATCGTTTGAGAAGTGTGAGTGGTCTGAATCAGGCTCAGGCACGGATTACTCGTCCCTGGCCCGGTTGGAAGAGGTGTGCCAGGGCGCGGTTCACTTGGGCATTGGCGCGGTACGCTTGCGTGTGAGTGCAAAACGCACCTGAGCCCAAAACTGAAAGCGAGACGTGACTTTTAAGGGACTGTTTCATATGGATTAATCAATCATTCTTACTGTTCAATGAACACAAACTGTCAAAGCTGATTAAAGATGCAAACCCCTCACTGCACGACAGCTGCACCTCCAGCAAACCTCCTAATTCCTGCAGCACGAGGACTTTATGATTGTTTATGAGCGTCAAACATGGCTGATCTGTTCGGTGAAATATTAGACTGCGTGTAACCGCATATTAAACGACTTAAACGATATAACTAAAGAAATCTCCACTGTGCTGAGCGAAAGCGGTTACTGAGCAGCGCGTCATTGATGACGTAAGCGTGCCCAGGGCCGAATGTAATGTGAGTGCGGGCCGTCGGGGGAGACGGGAGGGGGGATAAGCATGCTTTGGCCCGTTTCAAGGCAGCTGTACATAGTGTGAGTATGCCCTAAAGTAGTGTATGAGTGTGTGTGTGTGTGTAAATAAGAGTGTATGGGTGTTTCCCAATACTGGATTGCGGTTGGAATGGCATCCGCTGCGTAAAACATATGCTGGAATAGTTGGCGGTTCATTCCGCTGTGGCGACCTCTGAAATAGAAACTAAGCCAAAGGAAAATGACTGAATGAATAGCATCTCGTGTAGACATCATCACACACACCCTATCTGGAAAAACCGAAACACAGGCGCTGTTTTGTTTTCAGTACAGTGAACTTTACAGTGAGCAGAACAGATGGTCTGTCTTCAGGACGATCTGTCAGAAAGCGAATCGTTCCCCATGCGCTGACATTTTGATTATTTCCCCGCGATTCCCCCCAGAGATCAGAGTCCATTATCACCGGATTATAAGTGTTCCCAACAGAAAGGGGATTTGGCGTTTTGTGTTTGCGTTTCCGCTTTTATTGACATCCTCCGACTTAAGGTGTTTTAAGCGGTCGAGTTGAGGCAGTGATTCAGTGAATGCTAATTAGGGCAGTTGGACGCGCCACCGCTCACTTTGGCAGCCCTGATGCTGCAAATCACTTCAGGGAGCTGACAGGCCATCTGATAAACACAGGAGAGAGTGTGGAAGAGCCTGTTCTCTACTTAACACAAGCAACAACAAAAAAAAAACACAACAAACACATGTACACGTCCAGCAAACACCGCCTGGAGTGCATAACCCTGTTAGCACTTATGAGTGAGCGCGCTTAGAGAAGAGATGCATGTGTTCACACACTCACACACAGACACGCACGCACACCCTATTAGGAAAAATATGCAATATATAGTGATGTTGTTGTTGGATATTGTGATAACGATATTTCTAATGATATAACATTTCCCTTAGAAAAATGCTATTTTTATTAGCTATATTTTTAAATCATTTATGTATGTAATGATATTAAAATTAATTTATATAAATATATTTTTTTTTTCAGATCTAATTATAACTTTAAAACTGTGTCAAGGTGCAAATGTTTAATCTTTAAAACATTGTGAATGATTCACAACCTCAGCAGATATTCAGACTTTGATTGGCTGTTGTCATTTTTCCCTCTAGTTTCGACTCCGCCCATTAGTGTTCGTTTTCAGCTCTGGCTTCAACTTTGAGCTCCAGCCAATAGCAGAACAGCAACTACTAGAGAGGCGGGGCTAAAGATAGTAGGACTCCATCTGACTAGTCGGATTTACATAAACAACCAATGCATAAAACAAATGTAATTTATCACACATGTCTGCAATATGTCATTTGCATATACTATTATTGCGATAACGATAATATTGCGATATATTGTGCAGCCCTTCACTATGTAAAAAAGTTGACTCAAACTTGCTGCACAGCTTTTTTGAGTCTTGATTTAAGTTAAGCAATTTTAAGTCAAGTCAACTCATTATTATTTGGTGTGATCTGAACTTGCAGAAGCATCACTTCTCGTGGTGTGGGACTGTGAGGAAGGTCACTGTTATGGTCAAATTTAGATAAACAACCAACGAATAAAAGTGTAAATGTAATTTACGTAATTTGCATATGCTATTATTGCAATAACAGTAATTTTTCAATATATTGTGGAGCCCTACACTTTCAAAAAAAAGTTGACTCAACTTAAAATTAATTAGTTAAGGCAACTTGCTGCACAGCTTTTTTGAGTTGTAACCCGAGTACTGCAGATGTCTCGATTTCAAGAGTTCACACTTAGCTGATGATTAATTATAAAGCTTGTTTGGCATGCTGTACCGGGAGAGAGCCCTGAGCTCATGAGATCCTCGAGCCCGGGGCTCCCTCCCGTTGCAAGGTGAAAGGGGAGATCGAGCTCAGGTAGATCTCGAGAACTCCCCCATCGTAGTGATTGAAGAGCAGATAGTAGTTCTCTTCAACGAGATAGGTACTAGATAGTGAGCAAGTCTATAGTGTTGATTAATCAATAACTTAGGTTGCATGTTTTTAATCGGTGGGAGGAAACCGGAGGACCCGGGGAAAACCCACGTGAGCACGGGGAGAACATGCAAACTCTGCACAGAAAATGCCCGCTGGTTTGGTAAAGCCTAGAACCATTGACATTCTTGCTGTGAGGCAACAGCGCTAAGCGCTGGGCCACCGTGTCACCCATCTAAAAAGAGGAGGAGTAGGGGTGGAAGGGGGATTCTTCAAAGCGAAGATATCGGTGATATGAAACCCGGGGTATTTATAGTAGCTTGGGGATCGTCTGATTGGTGCATGGTGATTTGGATAATGTGGGTCCAGCCGCTAGCAATCATAAGCACGTGATCCTCTCGAAATTTGTTTATTAATAAACTTCACTTAAGTTGAGTCAACTCAAAAAGCTGTGCAGCAAGTTTCCTTAAAAAGTTGTGTCAACTTATTATTTTTTTCTTACAGTGTACACCCTATTATAAAGCATTTGGAGTGGCTACACTGAAAAAAAAAATTAAGTTGTAACCCAAGTACTGCTGTTGTCTCGATTTAAGTTGAGTCAACTTTAAAAAAGCCATGCAGCAATATTAAGTTTAGTCAAATTGTTAGTTAGGTAAGGCAACTTGCTGCACAGCTTTTTTGAGTTGTAACCCGAGTACTGCAGTTGTCTCCATTTAAGTTGAGTCAACTCAAAAAGCTGTGTAGCAAGTTTCCTTAAAATTTTAAGTTGTGTCAACTTATTTTTTTACAGTGTACACCCTATTATAAAGCATTTGGAGTGGCTACACTGAAAAAAATTGAGTTGTAACCCAAGTACTGCTGTTGTCTCGATTTAAGTTGAGTCAACTTAAAAAAAAGCCATGCAGCAATATTAAGTTGAGTCAACTTGTTATAAACCCTATTATAAAGCATTTAGAGTGGGTGTGATGTAAACTTCCAGAAGCATCACTTGTGTTGGTGTGGGACTGTGAGGAAGGTCACTGTCATGCTCAAATGTAGATAAACAACCAACACATAAAAATATAGTGTGCAGCCCTACACTGTAAAAAAAAAAAAAAAAGAAAAGTTGGCTCAACTTAAAATTAGTTAAGGCAACTTGCTGCACAGCTTTATTGAGTTGTAAGTAATGCAATAAGGTGCACATTTTGTAAAGCAGCTTTGAAACAATAATTATTGTGAAAAGTGCTATACAATTAAACTTGAATTGAATTGAAAAGTACTGCTGTTGTCTCAATTTGAGTTGAGTCAACTTTAAAAAAGCCATGCAGCAATATTAATTTGAGTCAAATTGTTAGTTAAGGCAACTTGCTGCACAGCTTTTTTGAGTTGTAACCCGAGTACTGCAGTTGTCTCCATTTAAGTTGAGTCAACTCAAAAAGCTGTGTAGCAAGTTTCCTTAAAATTTTAAGTTGTGTCAACTTATTTTTTTACAGTGTACACCCTATTATAAAGCATTTGGAGTGGCTACACTGAAAAAAAAATTGAGTTGTAACCCAAGTACTGCTGTTGTCTCGATTTAAGTTGAGTCAACTTAAAAAAAAAGCCATGCAGCAATATTAAGTTGAGTCAACTTGTTATAAACCCTATTATAAAGCATTTAGAGTGGGTGTGATGTAAACTTCCAGAAGCATCACTTGTGTTGGTGTGGGACTGTGAGGAAGGTCACTGTCATGCTCAAATGTAGATAAACAACCAACACATAAAAATATAGTGTGCAGCCCTACACTGTAAAAAAAGAAAAGAAAAGTTGGCTCAACTTAAAATTAGTTAAGGCAACTTGCTGCACAGCTTTATTGAGTTGTAAGTAATGCAATCAGGTGCACATATTGTAAAGCAGCTTTGAAAAAATAATTATTGTGAAAAGTACTGCTGTTGTCTCAATTTGAGTTCAGTCAACTTAAAAAGCCATGCACTGAAAAAAATGCTGGTCACAATCGATTTGTGTTGGGACAACATGAAGGAATTAAGTTAGCTTATTAGTTTTTATAAATGTAAGTGGATTGAACATAATACAATTAAGTTGACCCCCCAAAATTTGAATAAGTAGTTTGAACAAACAGCAAGCGTCATTTTTTTGAGTGTCAAGCAATTTTAAGTGTAGTCAACTTATTATTATTTGTTACAGTGTACACCCTATTATAAAGCATTTGGAGTGGGTGTGATGTGAACTTCCAGAAGCATCACTTGTGTTGGTGTGGGACTGTGAGGAAGGTCACTGTCATGGCGCCAGCGATCCAAAGACGGCAGCCAGGGTTGGTTTCAGCCGCTGCTATTCCTGTCACTGATAGGACGCTCTCTCTCGTTCTCCGAGACGCACTCTTTTCATTAGGATAATTGTCCTTAGTGTGGACAGGATGTCTGCTTGAAGGCTTGGTGTCGTTGGGAGCGATAGGGACAGTCATACACACTTGCACGGCTGAACACACACACAGGCAGGCGAGTGTGAGTGAATGCGGTGTTGGCAGCGAGCCGCACTGGATGCTCTTGGTTCCAGGGGCATTTTAACTCATTTGCCCTGACTAACCTCAAAGTGTCATAACAGCTTCAGATATAGACAGGCGAGCCATCATCATCGTCCTCATCCTCATCCTGTGCAAACACGCACGTACAGCCACTTTCACACTCACGTTCAAGACTAAAGATGCCGTGCTGACATTGACAAAGTGTCCCGCTCCATGATAAGTTCCCATCGCTCGGAAAGTTCCCATGTCTCTGAATGTTTAGTCCTCCAAAATGGTCAATTTTAATCCAGATGAGATTCTCAGCTGGGTCAGTTGGCATTTCTGTGTGGAGTTTGCATGTTCTCCCGGTGTTGGCGTGGGTTTCCTCTGGGTGCTCCGGTTTCCCCCACAGTCTAAACACATGCGCTATAGGGGAATTGAATGAACTAAATTGGCCGTAATTTATGAGTGTGTGTGTGTGTGTATGTGAGACTGTATGTTTCCCAGTTCTGGGTTGCAGCTGGAAAGGCATCCGCTGTGTAAAACATATGCTGGAATAGTTGGCGGTTCATTCCGCTGTGGCAACCCCTGATGAATAAAGGGACTAAGCCAAAGCAAAATTAATAAATGAATGTTTTAATTATTAAAAATGGGTGTAAAATCCAGTATTTCACTAATAAGTTATAATATATGATATATTTTTTTAATTGTAATACATTTTTTATTAAAAGCATACTTTAATTGCGCTCTATTTGTTAAAAGCTGATCTTAAAAGGAGTTCATACCGAAATGTGCATTTTATCATTGTTTACTCGCCCTTAAGTCATTTTAAAGAAAGAAATATTACAAATTGAATTAATATTATTTCATAATTTCTGATTTAATTACTAAAATCTTATTTTAAATAACTGTTTTCACCAGTAATTCACTAATTAAGTTAAAATTTTTAATAAATATTCATTCATTCATTTCTTTTCGGCTTAGTCCCTTTATTAATGTGGAGTCACCACAGTGGAATGAACCGCCAACTTATCCAGCATATGTTTTACGCAGCGGATGCCCTTCCAGCTGCAACCCATCACTGAGAAACACTCATTCCAACACATACACTACGGACAATTTAGCCTACCCAATTCACCTATAGCGCATGTCTTTGGACTTGTGAGGGAAACCGGAGGAGAACGCCAACACAGGAAAAACATGCAAAGTCCACACAGAAACGCCAACTGACCCAGCCAAGGCTCGAACCAGCGACCTTCTTGCTGTGAGTGCTACCCACTGAGCCACCGCGCAGTCTAATAAATATTTAATCGATATATATTTTATTACAACCCTGCTTGTTTCTCTTCGATTGGGAGAAACAAAAGAAGCTCACAAAAATGTGTATTTTATCATTGTTTACTCATTATCGAGTCATTTTAAAAAAAAAAGAAATGTTATACATTTAACAGGAGGGCTAATAATTTTGATGTCAAATCTAACTGCAGCTTTCAAAAGTATTGAAACATTTTTTTTTGTGCGCCAATTTTTAAATTAAACATTTTTTAAAAGAGTTTGTGTGATTTATGTTTATTTTATTTGAAAAAATTTTGTTTTAATGTTTTTTTTTTTATAAACTGTTTTTGATTACTAAAAATGCGGTTAAAAACCCAATAATTCACTAATCAAGTAAAATGTTAATTTTGTAACACATTTTATTTTATTTACATATGTAATACATTTTACATTTTTATTTTAAATATCACGAATTGAACAGGAAATAAAAATTACTAATTTAACAGAGGGACTAAAAATTCTGACTTCAGCTGTATAACAATTCTAAAACCCACGAATTCCAAAACCAATGAAATTTACTAAAAACAATCAGTTTTGTCTAATTATTTTTAAATGAAACATTTTTAAAAGAGTGTTTTGTGGTTTATGAGTAACAAAT
Organism: Danio kyathit; assembly: GCA_903798195.1. Lineage (NCBI taxonomy): Eukaryota > Metazoa > Chordata > Actinopteri > Cypriniformes > Danionidae > Danio > Danio kyathit. The sequence continues at coordinate 64,611,989 of LR812536.1, forward strand.
GTATTAATTTATTTTAGAATGTATGTTTTAATTACTGAAATCTTTTTTTTTTTTAAATATTCAGTAATAGTAATTCACTAATAATAATCCAGTAATTCACTAATCAAGTTAAAATGGAGGAGTTTAAGATTTAAAAAATGTGCATTTTATCATAGTTTACTCACTCTCATGTCCTTTTAAAGAAATAAATATGACACATTTTGCAATTGAACCTTTGTACCCATGCATTTACACTGAATAAACACTAGAACTGTCAAGCATTTTAAAAAGTATGCAAAAGCATCATAAAGGTTGCTCAATGAAGTACACTCATCGGCCACTTTATTAGGTACACCTGCCCAACTGCTCGTGAAAGCAAATTTCTAATCAGCCAATCACATGGCAGCAACTCAATGCATTTAGGCATGTAGACATGGTCAAGATGATCTGCTGCAGTTCAAACCGAGCATCAGAATGGGGAAGAAAGGGGATTTAAGTGACTTTGAACGTGGCATGGTTGTTGGTGCCAGACAGGCTGGTCTGAGTATTTCAGAAACTGCTGATCTGCTGGGATTTTTCTGAATTTGGCATAAACAACATGAAAGCATGGATAAACCCAGCATTGTATCAACGGTTCAGGCTGGTGGTGGTGGTGTAATGGTGTAGAAGATATTTTCTTGGCACACTCTGGGCCTATTAGTACCAACTGAGCATCTTGTCAATGCCACAGCCTATCTAAATATTGTTGCTGACCATGTCCATCCCTTTATGACCACAGTGTACCCATCTTCTGATGGCTACTTCCAGCTTGTCATAAAGCATGAATCATCTCAGACTGGTTTTATGAACATGACAATGAGTTCACTGTACTCAAATGGCCTCCACAGTCACCAGATCTCAATCCATTAACCTTTGGGATGTGGTGGAAAGGGACATTCACATCATGGATGTGCAGCCGACAAATCTGCAGCAACTGCGTGATGCTATCATGTCAATCTGGAGCAAAATATCTGAGGAATATTTCCAGTATCTTGTTGAATCTGCACGAAGGATTAAGGCAGTTCTGAAGGCAAACAGGGTCCAAGCCAGTACTAGTAAGGTGTACCTAATAAAGTGGCCGGTGAGTGTCTTCCACATAGTAATCGTTTGGCTACTGAAAACCTCACACAAGTCACATGGATGACTTTTAAACATAACTTGACAGCTTTAGCTTCTGATCATGGTAATTGCATGGGGAAAAGAGGAAAATATGCATGAAAAATATGACTTAAAAACAGCATGAGGGAGAGTAAATGATGACTTTTTTTCCTCCCCTCCGACTGAGCAGAAAATGCACATGTTTGTTCCAAATTCTGCTGTAAACACTATTGAAAAAGACTGTACATTGAAGTTTCATAGCGAGTGCAGGGGGAAATTTACTAGCATTTAAAATGTTGCTGAAATACACTTGCTTAAAATGAACAACGTCTGCCATTTTCATTTAGATTAATTCATTTCTACAGTAGCTGTCTTTAGGCGTAAACACATCACTGTTGATGTGCCATTATCTGAACCATGACTGGCAAAACAGTAAAGAAAAGACACATGTAGCTCCAATTATAAAGTCACTGCGATGCTGTATTCAGATTTCCATTTTCATCTCCAGCAGAAGTCCTGCCTCAGTATCAAGGGAGCAAGGGAATTGCATTGGGAGCGTGCGAATTGAAACACAGCTATAGGAGAAATGCTGTGGCGGAGAGAAACCTCTGCGATGTCTTCAGCATTCGGAAAACTCTGTTGTTTTGATGACTCTTCAGAATTGCTTTACTCCTACAGCAGAGAAAAAAAGAGGAAGAGAGAGCAAAGCACGACCCCTGACTGCAGGACATGGATGAATGGACTCGTATCGGCGTAGTAAAATGCATGGCTGCGGCGAGAGCTCGATTCCTCCCCCAACCAGTCATTATTCTCCCAAGTGTTTGAGTAGATCGAGTTGTTGGACATTGGCGGCGCTGCAGTGTGTTGACAAAACACGTGGCTCATTCCCTAGACATTGCAGGAAATGTCTTTCTTTGCGATAAAGCAGCTGGTAGTGTTTGTGGAGGGCTGGTTTAACGGCCCTGCAGTCTGATGAGAAATACGCAGCTCTGGCAAATCAAGAGTCTTCCTGCGATGCGCCGATCTGCTTTAACAGCCTGATTGGAGACTCTAGTGACACACTGTAAAAATGCAGGGTTCCACATAACTCCTTCAGAATCATATAGCACAAGCAAAGAGTTACACGTCCTTAACGTATGACTCCAATGCATCAGAGGTCACAATGACCTGCCAACTATACTCTGGCACATGTGTTTACCAGCAGATGCCCTTCCTGCCACAAGCCCAGTACTGGGAAACACCCCCACACTCTCTTATTGACACACGCACACACCCTATGGGCCAATTATTCCAATTCACCTCTATCAAATGTCTTTGGATTGAGGGGGAAACCGGAACCAACACCAAAACAGGGAAAACATACAAACTCTACACGGAAATGCCCAGCTGGGACCCCTGAAATTACAACATAAGCTAAACATAAACAATAACATTAAGTATAACACAGAAATATGATTCTAAAACAAATGATTTAAATGATTCTTAATAAATAAAAGTGTTGACTGATTCCCAAATGTATGATTCAGATTAGTCAGTTCACTTTAGTGAATCAACAAATGCAGTCCGACTCCTAATAATAACAGTGATGATAATAATGATGATAATAATAATAATAATAAAAATTATGATAATAACAATAATAATAATAATAATAATAATAATAATAATAATAACAATAATAATAATAATTATAATAATAATAATAATAATAAAATGATGATAATAACAATAATAATAATAATAATAATAATAATAATGATGATAATAAAAATAATAATAATAATAATAATAAAAATGATGATAATAACAACAATAATAATAATAATTATTATTATTATTATAAATATTCAATACATAAATAATGGGGGAAAAAAATTACAATACATAAAAAAAATAAGAACAGATCTGTAAAAAAATTAGGTAAACCGGTAAAAAAAAAAAAAAAAAAGCAAACATTAAAACAAAATATTGAATTAATTAATTAAAAATAATAAATAATAATGATAATAATAATAATAAATATTAAAATAATAATAATAATAATATTAATAATAATAATAATAATAATAATAATAATAAAATAGTACTAATAATGAATATACTAAAATAATGTAGTAATACTTCTACTTCTATTATTATTAATAATAATAATAACAACAATAGTAATAATAATAATAATAATAATAATAATAATAATAATAAATATATTTTACAAATTATAATACTACTACTGCTGCTACTACTACTACTACTACTACTACTACTACTACTACTAATAATAATAATAATAATAATAATAATAATAATAATTATTATTATTATTATTATTATTATTATTATTATTATTATTATTATTATATAAACATTTTAACAATAAAAACTATTGTAATAATACCAATAACAAATATATAAAAATAGTAATAATAATAAAAATAATAATAATTATTATTATTATAATTTTATAAAATATAATAAAACCAATAGTAATAATAATAATAATAATAATAATAATAATAATAATAATAATAATAATAATACCAAATATATTAAAAACAGTAATAATAATAATACTAAAATACTACTAATAATAAATATAATAAAAATAATGTAGTAATACTTTCACTACTACTATTATTAACAACAACAACAATAATAATAATAATTAAATATATTTAAAAATTATAAATAATAATAATGGTGACGCAATGACGCAGTAGGTAGTGCTGTCGCCTCACAGCAAGAAGGTCGATGGTACGAGCCTCGGCTGGGTCAGTTGGCATTTCTGTGTGGAGTTTGCATGTTCTCCCTGCGTTCACGTGGGTTTCCTTCGGGTGCGCCGGTTTCCTCCACAGTCCAAAGACATGCGGTACAGGTGAAAGGGGTAGGCTAAATTGTCCGTAGTGTATGAGTGTGAATGGCTTTTTCCCAGAGATGGATTGCAGCTGGAAGGGCATCCGTTGCGTAAAACATAAGCTGGATAAGTTGGCGGTTCATTCCGCTGTGGCGACCCCGGATTAATAAAGGGACTAAGCTGAAAAGAAATGAATAAATGAATTAAATAATAATAATAATAATAAAAAAATTATAATTATTATTAAATATATTTCATAATTAATAATAATAATAATAATAAAACAATAAAAAAAATAAAAATAATAATAATAATAATAATAATAATTATTATTATTATTATTATTATTATTATTATTATTATTATATTTTATTATGTAAAATTTTTAATAATAAAAACAACAGTAATAATAATAACAACAAATGTATTAAAACAGTAATAATAACAACAATAATAACAACAATAGAAATAATAATAATAAAAATAATAATAATAATAATAAATTTATTAAAAACAGTAATAATAATAACAATAATAATATAACAATAATAAAAATAACAAATTTATTAAAACAGTAATAATAATAATAATAATAATAATAATAATAATAATAACACTTTGTACAACAGTATAAGAAAAAAATTTTTTTGTTTGTTTTTAGTTCCTCTCTCTCTCTCTCTCTCTCTCTCTCTCTCTCTCTCAAAGTTTTTTCAAGTTCAAGTTGCTTTATTGGCATGACATTCAATACAGTGTTGCCAAAGCACATCAAATATGTAATATATTAAAATCATCAAATTATAATAAAAATAAATAAGAAATGAATGAAAAAAAAAAAAAAAAAAAGACAATACATTTGATAAATATAACAATTATAATAATAATAATAAAAGTTTAGATTATTTAAATAAGACGCATGAATTTACATTAACCATTTCTTATGGTGTGTAGGGTGTATACATATTTTGCAGCTAGTCTACAGCTAGTCTCTCTCTCTCTCTCTCTCTCTCTCTCTCTCTCTCTCTCTCTCTCTCTCTCTCTCTCTCTCTCTCTCTCTCTCTCTCTCTCTCTCTCTCTCTCTCTCTCTCTCTCTCTCTCTCTCTCTCTCTCTCTCTCTCTCTCTCTCTCTCTCTCTCTCTCTCTCTCTCTCTCTCTCTCTCTCTCTCTCTCTCTCTCTGGCTTGCAACCAGACTTCGAAACCACAAAAAGCACACGCTCCTCTAAAAGCTCGATAAGGTGCTTGTTACCCCTTCAGAACAGCAAGATAAGCCTGAGGAACAGACTCTGCTGTGGCTCACCTCGCCATCAGAGTCACACGGAGTTGCACAGGGACCGTTTTGTCATAGGAAAAAAAAAATGTGCAAATGGCAGAGGAGGGGAGGTTATGGAGGCCCGTCTGTGATGTATTCTCCATGTGCGTCTGGAATGCGGGTCACGTCGCTGTGCCCTTTCACTGCAGACCTGTCAGTCAACACTGTATTCCTGAGTGGACGACGGCTCTGACGTGCCATCTGCGCGTGCAAATATGAGTGACGTCACTGTGGTCCAGAGGAATTAGACAAATAAGAACAAGGGTCCAACAAAAGACTCCAATCTCCAGCGATTCCTGTCAAATTTCCACTGTAGCGCTCTGTCAATTGAATTTGGCTCTTTTGCACAAGGCATATTCTGTCTAGAGGGTGATAATTAGTCTGAGATCAGCTGTTGCCCGATGCAGCGCACAACACAACAACATTTCAAAAAGCACACACTATTATCACTACACAACGACAATAAGATCACAATGCAATGACATTTCAAAAAGCTAACAATAATCTTACAACACAACAACAATAATATCACAATGCAACAACATTAAGATCGCAACAACATTAAGATTACAATGCAACATTATGAAGATCACAATGCAACGGCATTAAGATCACAACACTATTAAGATCACATCGCAATGACATTAAGATCAAAACGCAACAACATTAAGATCACAACGCAACGCCATAAGGATCAAAACGCAACAACATTAAGATCACAACGCAACAACGTTAAGATCACAACGCAACACTATTAAGATCACAACGTCATTAAGATCATAACGCAACAATATTAAGATCACAACGTCATTAAGATCACAACACAACACTATTAAGTTCACAACGTCATTAAGATCACAACACAACAATATTAAGATCACAACACAACACTATTAAGATCACAACGTCATTAAGATCACAACGCAACAATATTAAGATCACAACGTCATTAAGATCACAACACAACACTATTAAGATCACAACGTCATTAAGATCACAACACTATTAAGATCACAACGTCATTAAGATCACAACGCAACAATATTAAGATCACAACGTCATTAAGATCACAACACAACACTATTAAGATCTCAACGTCATTAAGATCACAATGCAACACTATTAAGATCACAACACAACGTCATTAAGATCACAACGCAACACTATTAAGATCACAACGTCATTAAGATCACAACACTATTAAGATCACATTGTCATTAAGATCACAACGCAACAATATTAAGATCACAACGTCATTAAGATCACAACGCAACAATATTAAGATCACAACGTCATTAAGATCACAACACAACACTATTAAGATCTCAACGTCATTAAGATCACAATGCAACACTATTAAGATCACAACACAACGTCATTAAGATCACAACGCAACACTATTAAGATCACAACGTCATTAAGATCACAACGTCATTAAGATCACAACACAACACTATTAAGATCACAACGTCATTAAGATCACAACACTATTAAGATCACAACGTCATTAAGATCACAACGCAACAATATTAAGATCACAACGTCATTAAGATCACAACACAACACTATTAAGATCTCAACGTCATTAAGATCACAATGCAACACTATTAAGATCACAACACAACGTCATTAAGATCACAACGCAACACTATTAAGATCACAACGTCATTAAGATCACAACGTCATTAAGATCACAACACAACACTATTAAGATCACAACGTCATTAAGATCACAACACTATTAAGATCACAACGTCATTAAGATCACAACGCAACACTATTAAGATCACAACAAAACACTATTAAGATCACAACATCATTAAGATCACAACGCAACAATATTAAGATCACAACACAACGTCATTAAGATCACAACACAACACTATTAAGATCACAACACAACGTCATTAAGATTACAATGCAACACTATTAAGATCCCAACACAACACTATTAAGATCACAACACAACGTCATTAAGATCACAACACAACACTATTAAGATCACAACACAACACTATTAAGATCACAACACAACATCATTAAGATCACAACACAACATCATTAAGATCACAACGCAACAATATTAAGATCACAACACAACAATATTAAGATCACAACACAACGTCATTAAGATCACAACACAACACTACTAAGATCACAACACAACGTCATTAAGATTACAATGCAACACTATTAAGATCCCAACACAACACTATTAAGATCACAACACAACGTCATTAAGATCACAACACAACACTATTAAGATCACAACACAACGTCATTAAGATCACAACACTATTAAGATCACAACACAACGTCATTAAGATCACAACACAACACTATTAAGATCACAACACAACACTATTAAGATCACAACACAACGTCATTAAGATCACAACACAACATCATTAAGATCACAACGCAACAATATTAAGATCACAACACAACGTCATTAAGGTCACAACACAATGCCATTAAGATCACAACGCAACAATATTAAGATCACAACACAACGTCATTAAGGTCACAACACAATGCCATTAAGATCACAACGCAACACTATTAAGATCACAACGTAAGAACATTAAGATCACAATGCAATGACATTAGGATCGCAACGCAACATTATTAAGATCACAACGCAATGCCATTGAGATCACAACAGGCATTAAGATCACAACGAAACTTTCTCACAATGCTGGTATTCATGTTTTGGTCTGGACTGCATCCCCGCAATGACATGTAATATTTTATTCATATAAATTATGAAAATATATTACTGTGTAAACAACATATTTTGTAAAAACAATAGAGCATAATATAAAGCAATATATATACAGTATATATATATATATATATATATATATATATATATATATATATATATATATATATATATATATATATATATATATATATATATATATATATATATATATATCCTCATATTGCACACCCCTAATACTCTCCACACTGCTGATTATCTCATTACCTGTTTGTGAGCATTAATTTCACTGCAGTCAAAAACGTGTGTGGCCATTATAAGATGCGGAAGAGAAATATGCACAAGCGTTTGTGGTAGTTTGCTGGCAGGGTTCATCGGTTCACCTGATTACTCTACATTGATTTACTCTCCTACATGATCAATACCTATTTTAAAGTCTTTTTTTTTTTTGGTGGAGAAAATGCAATTGGGGATTTGTAAAATATCCTCTTAAATAGATTGCACTCTTTGCTTCTTACTTTATTAGCATTGTACAGTTCAAGTCTGAATTATTAGGCATCCTGTATATTTTTAACGGAAAGAAGATTTTTTCAACACATTTCTAAAGCATAATAGTTTTAATAGTCATAATATTTGACTAGATATTTTTCAAGATACTAGTTTTCAGCTTAAAGTGACATTTAAAGGCTTAACTATGTTAATTAGGGTAAAGTTAGGGTAATTAGGCAAGTCCTTTTATAACAGTGGTTTGTTCTGTAGACAAATGAAAACAAATACTGCATCAGGGGGCTAATAATTATTACCTTAAAATGGCTTTAAAAAAATTAAAAACTGCTTTTATTTTAGCCGAAATAAAACAAATAAGACTTTGTACAGAAGAAAAAAATATTATCAGACATACTGTGAACAATTTCTTGCTCTGTTAAATTTAATTTGGGAAATAACTGAAAAAGACACAAAAATTCAGAGGACGGCTAAATATTTTGATGTCAACTGTATATTTTAGCTCAGCATTGAGTCTGGAAACAATCGAACTGCCATCCTAACAGTATTTCAGCAGTCAGTGAGCGAGCGCGGCTGTATAGCATGACTTGCAGATGGGCGGTCGGGGATCATTGGAGTTTTCCGCTGTCATTAGGCACCTTATGTAAGCGATTAGCATAGGCGAAGCTGCATGGCATTAGCGACGGGAGCACAGGTGCAGTGTGGGAGTGACCAGGATCTGGAGCTGAATGATTGCTTAATGCACCATGGCATAACATCTGAAAGTTAAACTAACCAAAAAGCAGTTTTTCCATCACAATGACACGTTGATGGAAACAAAGCATAGATACTGTAAGTCATAACCTGCGATGCTAAACCTACTGGACATATTTTCTTTCTAAGAAACTCTCTTTATCTTTTTCAACTCTTCAAATTGTCTCATTTAAAATGGATAATATACCTTTACAGTAAACCAAAAAAGTCACATTTTATTTAATGCACAATTCAGTTTATTAACAAACCATTACCCAAGAGGTTTAGCTCAGTAAACTACTAATTCACTTCTTATTATTAGCTAGTAAAGTAGTACACTAACTAACAAATGTCTAGTCACCTGTTCAAGTTTTAGGAACATCAATATTAACTTGTCTTCTAGTTGATCATTTGGTATCAGAAGTGGCTTATATGAAAGGTAAAGGCCTCTAGATGACGCTTATTTGAGCACAATAAAATATGATCATGTCTTGATTCTTCATGATTTCATTAGGACAGTAAGGTCTGACTCTGCTTAGACTAAAGTCTCATCACTGAACAGAAATAATGTCCAGTATAGAATATAAAGTCATGCTGCAGTGGAAACAGAATGAATATTGTGTCTGACTCCATCATGAGCTTGGAGGACTGCATCATACATCTCTGCAATGACTCAAATCACGCATTAATAAAGTCATCTGGAATGGCAAAGAAAGCGTTCTTGCAGGACTCCCAGAGTTCATCAAGATCCTTTGGATTCATCTTCAATGCCTCCTCCTTTATCTTACCCCAGACATGCTCAATAATGTTCATGTCTGGTGACTAGACTGGCCAATCCTGGAGCACCTTGACCTTCTTTGCTTTCTGGAGCTTTGATGTGGAGGCTGAAGTATGAGGAGCGCTATCCTGCTGAAGAATTGTCCCTCTCCTGTGGTTTGTAATGTAATGGGCAGCACAAATGTCTTGATACCTCAGGCTGTTGATGTTGATCATCCACTCTGCAGATCTCTCGCACGCCCCCCCCCCCCCCCCCCCCCATACTGAATGTAACCCCAAACCATGATTTTTTCTTCACCAAACTAGACTGATTTCAGTGTGAATCTTGGGTTCATGCGGGTTCCAGTAGGTCTTCTGCAGTATTGGTGATGATTGGGATGCAGTTCAACAGATGATTCATCAGAAAAATCCACATTCAGCCACTTTTCCAAATGATCAACTAGAAGTCGAGTTATTATTTGTTGCTCTTACATCTGAGATCCAAGACAAGACTTTTGTCAGACAGTGTAGTTGGGTTTAGGTATTGGTTTGGATTAGGAATGTAAAATAAGATCATAAGTGCTAAAAAACAGTTATTATCTCACTAATTGGCAGGTAATAAGTCAGTATTAAATGACATCAATTGCTACATGAACTAAAGCGTTACCAAACAAACACTTGAGCTTGAACATGCGCCATGTGGAACACATGTGAAACAAATAAATTATGTGAAATGTAAAAAAAATTTATGGCATTTCACTTCACATGTGATTTTTAGCATGACTGCACATGTGATGCTAATAGGTACCAAACACCAGATTTTTTTCTGTATCTTCTAGGAATGTAACCTTAATTCTCATTAAAAAAAATGCAGTACAGTGTTTCAGTTCTGGGTGTACCAAATAATTAATAATAACTCCTTACATTTATACAGCGCTTTTCTGGACACTCAAATGTAATGTAATGTAATGTAATATGTATTTATATAGCGCATTTATTGTGTATGGCCATACACCCAAAGCGCTTCACAATCATGAGGGGGGTCTCTCCACACCACCACCAGTGTGTAGCATCCACTTGGATGATGCGACGGCAGCCACAGGACAACGGCGCCAGTGCGCTCACCACACACCAGCTATTGGTTGAGTGGAGGGACAGTGATAGAGCCAATTCAGTGAATGGGGATGATTAGGAGGCCATGATGGGTAAGTGCCAATTGAGGGACTTTGGCCAGGACACCGGGGTTACACCCTTACTCTTTATGAGAAGTGCCATGGGATTTTTAATGACCACAGAGAGTCAGGACCTCGGTTTAACGTCTCATCCGAAAGACGAATCACTGTACACTAGAGATGCGCGGATCAGCTGAAATGTTACCCGAATTCGCTCCTTCATTCTAATCATCCACCCGCCACTCGCCCGCACATATTATTTTATCTGATATATATACAGTATGTCAAGTAAGAGCTTAATTAGCTGTATCAGGTGTTTGATAAGGGTTGGAACTAAACTCTCCAGGACACCGGCCCTCCAGTTTGGACACCGCTGTTAACAAAAAATCTGAAGAAAACATTTTTACTATTAGAGGCAGGCTATATTCACACAGTTTCCACACAACTGTGTTTAATCCTCTTATAAAAGTGATCTTGCATAATAGATCCCCTTTTAAACACATTTTTGGTCAATATTGCATGTTTAGTAGGTGTTATTTCACTTGCTGTAGTCAACCAAAGCATACTTTTTGTGTTCCATTGTGTTTATTTTTATGCTGATAGCTTTTTTTTTATCTTAGCACGATGTGAACAGCAAACCCTGTTGACGCAACCTGCGAGTCAAGTCTATTTATTTGACACACAGAGCTGCTGCCCTAAAGAGACCTCTCCAAATCGATTACTTATGAGCGTCCACTTCATCCATTTCAAGTTTGGAAACCAAAACTACAGTATGTAGCCATCATCTTTTATGTCCTCCGCTCCAGCAGTACTCTCTGTTCAGGCCCTATCAGCTCCACAGATTTGACAGGTGAACACTAAATGTGTCAGAGCGGAGATATGGAGCTGCCAGAGTCGCTCACCCAGGTTGGCGTTTCTTGTGTGTGTGTTTGTGAGAGAGTCGACTGGATGATGGAGACAGCAGCAGCTTTGATGGCGTGACGCTGCTGATGCAGGGAGTCTTTAGGGAGCGGGGAACAGCTGAGACTGCCAGCCTGTTTTAGGCACAAATTAAACTCAATCCGCACACTCAGAACGTATACATGTCCCCTGTGAGCTTTGATTTAATCCTTCAAGTAACCAAGGGAGATGTTGCCCCAATGGTGCACGGCTTGTTCGATCTCGTGTAAAAAGACATTCTTTAAAGGGATAGTTCACCCAAAAATGAAATAAAAAATACTCTCGTTTCAATCCTGTTTGAGTTTATTCCTTCTGTCGAACACAAAAGACTATATTTTGAAGAAAGCTGTAAACAGTTAGTATTTGCTTTTCCTACTATGAAAGTCAAAGCCCAGCAAGCTTTTTTGTTTTTAAAGATGTCTAACAGATGTCTAAGTCTGCATTTACACTGCAGATCTTGATGGTCAATTCCGATTTTTGTGACTGTATCCGATTTTTCGGATGACCTGCTTACATCATCTTTTAAAAGTGACTCGTATCCGATTGTCTGCATTTACACAGCAACGGCAAAGGCGCAATGACCAGGAAAACAAAAGAGCGGGCACTGACTGACAGCTGATAATAAATAAATATTTAAATATTTATTTATTTTTATTTTTGACAAGTTGTTTTAGTATAGTTGACGGCAGAAAAGTTCTCATTTGGCCATCTTCTTTAAGGGTGCTGTATGTAAGTTTTTGACTCTTCTAAAGCATAAAACTACAATAATATGTGTGCAGATATTTAAGAAACATCCCAAGTGAACATACTTGTTTAACTGACAAACAAGGCTGAAGTCAGATATTCTGCTTTGAAAATGTTTTTTTTCCGTGCCGGAACGCTGTCTTTGTTTAGGTAATTTTCACATGCACATGCCAGTTTAGCCAATTATAATTCAGCACCCCGGGTTGCCTTGTTGGAAAACAGCATATTTCATTCATTCATTCATTCAGAAAGACTCTGAAAGCATGCGTCCATGAGCGAAATGCTACAGTGTAGTGGAAAGTATCAGATGTCAAAATGAGACAGATTCAGTTCCACATGACGTTAATTAGCAAATGACATAAATATTAGGAACGTGAGCAGGTTACATCGCTTGTCCTAACAACACGCTGTGACGAGATTGTTATGAGTGATGAGCCATTTGGCTGTTTGCACCACAAAACACGGCAGAAATTTAAATACAGCCTTTCAGAAGCACAGAATATGCACTCACTCACAAAACGGTAAGGTTTAGAATCTATTTAATACATGTTAACCCTCTTTAACATCTATAAAGGTGAAGTGAACTTTCTGCTTTCAGTATATGGTAATACACGTCATGTAAAATGCATTCAAACTCGCATTGTTAGCATTTAGCACTGAATAAAGCACACGAGGCTTACCTGAGGTGATCTGTCATAGGTTTCTGTTGTTCAGCTGTGAGAAATAGAAGCCGCTTCTAATAAATCAACTCGAGGTGTTGGTTAGAACCAAAACTCCTTTTAATAAGGAGAATATTCCCTCAATCGCGTGCCGTTGCTTTTATTTAGAACACAGTTTAAAATCCCTCAAACTGGCAACCCGGCGTACCTTTATTATAATTCAGGACTGCAATACCTAGTTCAACCACTGGGTGTCAAACTTACATACTGCACCTTTAAGGGTGCTTTCACACTTGGTTCAATTGCCTGGACCGTACCCAAGTTTGATTGTCCCCCCTTGCCACCTTCTCGGTTGGTTTGTGTTCACACTGTCTTTTTTCCTTCTGAACCCCGGTACGCTTGCGTCATAGAGCTGCTGTTTTGTTTACTGCTGTTGCTAGGTGACGGTCACGAAAGCAAAGCGCCAAAATGGAGACTTCCGCACATCGCGATCGATTTGCTTTTACTGAATCTTTTAGTTTTGGACATACAGAAAGCGACTCGCGTCTGTCTGCTGCAAAAATATTATAAACATTCAGAACATCACACAGTGTCTGCAGAAGTTGTATCTGGAGGAGACAAGCAGACATCACTGTGTATCACTGTGCTTTGCTCAGTCCCGCTTGTCACCAAGGTACAATACGTGGCGCACACACACGAATGAACGTTATGAAAACGATAGTTTGTTGTACAGTTGGCGGTTCACTTCCGCTATTTGGTACGATTGCATTCATACTAGAAGTGAACCGTACCAGAGTTTGCACGAACCGTACCCCAGACCACCTCTTTCAGACGGACTCGGGTACGGTTCACGGGTGCGCACCCGAGTTCAGAAGACACGTTCACACTAGCTAAACGTACCGTACTATGACGTCAAACGAACCCGGGTGCGGACCAAAAGTGCTAGTGTGAAAGCACCCTTAATCTAGGTTTTTTAAACCAGTAGGCATCTTAAATGTCATGTTCATGGTGTGATTTATGCACGTGACGTATGCAACAGTTTTATATTGTTTACGTGCTGGATGTTGCGCTCTCTCTCTCTCGTTAACATGCTTAAATACTTGTGCTACATGACAATATAAAAGCTTTTTTAGTCCTTGTGTATAAGATTTAAGATTTGGGACTCTGTTCTGAAATGAAATCATCAGATTTGACGTCATTCACTACAGTTTTTAATGACGTGCGACTCGCATTGACAGGTGAAAATCCAATCTGCCTGCTTGCACTGCAGAAACGAGGGCACAGATCAGATTCATATCGGATACATTTCCACATGAACAAGGCCTACATCTGATTTGAGTAAATCGGAATCCATATGTTTTTTTCCTGCTTATACGTACATTGGCCATATCTGATCTGTGCCACATGGGAGAAAAAAAAATCAGAATTGAGTCACTTAAAGCATGCAGTGTAAATGCAGCCTAATAGAGGTCTAAAAATAGTCATCTTGACTCAAACAAGGCTAAATTTGGGCTGTCAGTGAAAATCGAACAGACGTCTAAGAATAAGTTAAAAGTAGACTAGTCATCAAAAACACAGAAATGAATGACTACACATATAAAGTCTGTCTAATCTGTCTATTTGACGACTACACTGAAAAAATGATGTCTGCTAAATTGTTGCAAACAATTTATTTGTGTTGAATTGAAACAAACAAATTACATTTAGTAATGTTCAACTTAATTTGTTTGTTTAAACTCAGCCCAAATAAATGGTTTACAACCACTTAACTTAACCTCCTAGGGCTTGAGTGTCCACATACGTGGACAGCACATTTTTAGCTCTTAAGTGGCTCTTTACAATACTTTGAATGTTTTATATTTTGTTTCAGACATACAGTGTCATCCTGCAACTGTTTTGCAGCATATGAAATGTCCCAAACCCTACTTTTAACTGTCCAAAATGTTCTTCCTGTTAATTTTTTTTCCCAATTTCTGTTAACGGAGAGCAGATTTTTTTCAACACATTTCTAAACATAATAGTTTTAATAACTCATTTCTAATAACTGATTTATTTTATCTTTGCCATGATAACAGTAAATAATATCTGCCTAGATATTTGTCAAGACACTTCTATACAGCTTAAAGTGACATTTAAAGGCTTAACTAGATTAATTAGGTTAACTAGCCAGGTTAGGGTAATTAGGCAAGTTATTGTATAATGATGGTTTGTTCTGTAGACTATCGGAAAAAAAATTTGCGGAAAGGGGCTAATAATTTTGTCCTTAAAATGGGTTTTAAAAATTTAAAAAAACTGCTTTTATTCTAGCCGAAATAAAACAAATAAGACTTTCTCCAGAAGAAGAAATATTATCAGACATACTGTGAAAATTTCCTTGCTCTGTTAAACATCATTTGGGAAATATTTAAAAAAGAAAAAAGAATCAAAAGGGGGCTAATAATTCTGACTTCAACTGTATTTGTATAGTAATTTAGTCATTTGAATAATTTCAACTTAATAATTTTAAATTATTAACTGAGATGGGTGAGCACAATGTTTTTTATTACAGCAGATCCATTCTTGGTTGAATTTTGGAGACTCTTAGATTATCCTGCATGTTTTAGTTGTGACGTATTTAGTTTTAATCTACGGGAGTGCGGAAAAAAGTGTCAGAATGTTTAACACAGTGCCGTAAAACTGATCCACTGCAACTGATGCTATTGTTGCATCATTAATGTCTAGAAGCATCCGTAAATTAGCGGTTTTATGTATTTTTTACAGTATTTTAACTAAAATGTGTATCTTTTATTCAGTTATGAATAAAACATGATAAAAAAATTGTTTAACAAAATGCAATTTGTTTGGAAATCACCAAGCAAACCCCCTCATAACCCTGCGACTGCCCAGGAAGCCCTGACCCGCACTCTGGGAACCACTGATTAACATGAAAACTTGAGCAGTCGGGTTTCATTTCTCTGTTTGCACATTAGAGAGTCAGACAACCGTGGTTGAACAGCCTTTACCGTGCTTTTTGACATAATTAATTAGTTTACTCACCTGAGTGAGACATTAGCAGATCTGAATAACCCTGATTTTCAATGCATCGTGTTTGCTTATGTGAAGCTGTAAACAGTGGTAATCCTAAAACAAACCATCCCATATTCCTATAGGACACAATAAATCCATGTAATGACATTCGTCCAACCGAAAAGGATAACAGTAATGTATTAGAGCTTAGAGTGCTAAATCCCGAAGTTCACTCGCTGGGTTCCAAATCCAAACAATTCCTTCATGTTGTCCCAACACAAATCGATTAAGTTAACTTAACAAGGGTGGCACGGTGGCTCAGTGCTTAGCACTGTGGCCTCACAGCAAGAAGGTCGCTGGTTCGAGTCCTGGCTGGGTCAGTTGGCATTTCTGTATGGAGTTTATAGTGTATGTTCTCCCCATGTTGGCGTGGGTTTCCTCCGGGTGCTCCGGTTTACCCCACAGTCCAAACACATGTGGTATAGGTGAATTGGGTAAGCTAATTGTCTGCAATTTATGTCTGTGAATGAGAGTGTATGGATGTTTCCCAGTGATGGGTTGCAGCTGGAAGGGCATCCGCTGCGTAAAAACATATGCTGGATAAGTTGGTGGTTCATTCTGCTGTGGCGACCCCAGATTAATAAAGCCGAAAAGAAAATGAATGAATGAATAACAAGGGTGGCTCAGTGGTTAGCACTGTGGCCTCACAGCAAGAAGGTCACTGGTTCGAGTTCCGGCTGGGTCAGTTGGCGTTTCTGTGTGGAGTTTGCATGTTCTCCCCATGTTGGCGTGGGTTTCCTCCGGGTGCTCCGGTTTACCCCACAGTCCAAACACATGTGGTATAGGTGAATTGGGTAAGCTAAATTGTCTGCAATTTATGTCTGTGAATGAGAGTGTATGGATGTTTCCCAGTGATGGGTTGCAGCTGGAAGGGCATCCGCTGCGTAAAAACATATGCTGGATAAGTTGGCGGTTCATTCTGCTGTGGCGACCCCAGATTAATAAAGCCGAAAAGAAAATGAATGAATGAATAACAAGGGTGGCTCAGTGGTTAGCACTGTGGCCTCACAGCAAGAAGGTCACTGGTTCGAGTTCCGGCTGGGTCAGTTGGTGTTTCTGTGTGGAGTTTGCATGTTCTCCCCATGTTGGTGTGGGTTTCCTCCGGGTGCTCTGGCTTCCCCCACAGTCCAAACACATGCGCTATAATGAGCAATGACGGCAGGATGGTTCAAGAATAAGATAACTGCATTGGTTGGCATAACAGAGGGTGGTGGGTGCACATTGTATTTTATAATGATTGTTTTAATGGAACTGTATTTATATTGGGACGTATTTTAGGATTAATGTCCGTGTTATATGTTGTCTTGTGGGCATCTATGTACTGCAAACCTTTTTTTCTAATGACAAATCTCTCCTAAGGGGCACAATACATTTCTCTTCTCCACTCTTTTTGGTCTCTTTTTCAGGTTTGTAGTCAAAGCTGAGGATGGCAGGAGATTCTCGCGTCCACATGGACCACGACATGGAGATAGGAGTGACTCCAAGAGAGGTCAGTATACTACAGTATATAGTACTGTCAGATTTAAACATCCATGCTGTAAATATGAACTAGACCATTCTAGACCAACCCGTATAATATTTTAAAAAACTGAATAATATTTTACTATAAATTATTATTAAGTAAAAATGTAAATGAATGCTTAGCAGATCAAGTTGGAGGCTGAAAGATCGCAAACTATCACTACCTGACCCAAAGTCTTGTCGTTGATCCCAGTTGTAAGAGCATGAGATAATAACTTGACTTCTACTGTAGTTGATCATTTGGAAAAGTGGCTGAAGGTGGATTTTTCTGATGAATCATCTGTTGAACTGCATCTCAATCATCACAAATACTGCAGAAGACCTACTGGAACCTGCATTCACACTGAAATCAGTCAAGTTTGGTGAAGGAAAAATCATGGTTTGGGGTTACATTCAGTATGGGGGCGTGCGAGAGATCTGCAGAGTGGATGATCAACATCAACAGCCTGAGGTATCAAGACATTTGTGCTGCCCATTACATTAGAAACCACAGGAGAGGGACAATTCTCCAGCAGGATAGCGCTCCTTCTCATACTTCAGCCTCCACATCAAAGCTCCGAAAGCAAAGAAGGTCAAGGTGCTCCAGGATTGGCCAGACCAGTCACCAGACATGAACATTATTGAGCATGTCTGGGGTAAGATGAAGGAGGAGGCATTGAAGATGAATCTAAAGGATCTTGATGAACTCTGGGAGTCCTGCAAGAACGCTTTCTTTGCCATTCCAGATGACTTTATTAATCAGTGATTTGAGTCAGAGATGTATGATGCAGTCCTCCAAGCTCATGATGGAGTCAGACACAATATTCATTCTGTTTCCACTGCAGCATGACTTTATATTCTATACTGGACATTATTTCTGTTCAGTGATGGGACTTTAGTCTAAGCAGAGTCAGACCTTACTGTCCTAATGAAATCATGAAGAATCAAGACATGATCATATTTTATTGTGCTCAAATAAGCGTCATCTAGAGGCCTTTGCCTTTCATATAAGCCACTTCTGACACCAAATGATCAAATAGAAGTCAAGTTAATATTTGTTGTTCCTAAATAGGTGGCAAGGAAAGGTGACAAGGATAGGGGACAAGACTTTTGTCAGGTAGTCTGTCTGTCTGTCTATTAATTTATTTATTATGTGACCTAATCAAATATAGTATATATAGTATAGTAATTATAAGACAATAAGTGTTATATTTGTATGTGTGTATGTGTGTGTGTGTGTGTGTGTGTGTGTGTGTGTGTGTGTGCTATTCTTAGAGGCCTTATATTCTTTTTGTATGTATTGTATAACAGTTATATAATGTTACAGTCATTATGTAAACTAGCTTATTACACTATGCTCAATCATGTATTTCAGCGGGCAGTGTAATGTACATACAGTACAAATTTAGAGAGTTAATTATATACACGTCATTTAAATGTGTTTAATATATTTTTTTGCATTTTGCATTCATGAAATGTGAGTATTTAAATAAAAATTAAATTCAAGGCTATAACAATGTCTTGGAAATAGGGTATCACTATAACGTATAGGAAATTGAACAGTGAATGCAAACTCCAGCCTTACTACTCAGTTTAATTTTAATTTACTAATGTGTAATATCGGCGATGCAGTGGCGCAGTAGGTAGTGCTGTCGCCTCACAGCAAGGAGGTCGCTGGGTCACAGGTTCGAGCCTCAGCTAGGTCAGTTGGCGTTTCTGTGTGGAGTTTGCATGTTCTCCCTGTGTTCGCGTGGGTTTCCTCCGTGTGCTCCGGTTTCCCCCACAGTCCAAAGACATGCAGTACAGGTGAATTGGCTAAGCTAAATTGTCCATAGTGTATGAGTGTGAATGTGTGTGTGGAAGTTCCCAGAGATGGGTTGCGGCTGGAAGGGCATCCACTGCGTAAAATCGTGCTGGATAAGTTGGCGGTTCATTCCGCTGTGGTGACCCCGCACGGGACAAAGCCGACAAGAAAATGAATGAATGATAATATCGGCGATGCAGTGGCGCAGTAGGTAGTGCTGTCGCCTCACAGCAAGGAGGTCGCTGGGTCACAGGTTCGAGCCTCGGCTAGGTCAGTTGGCGTTTCTGTGTGGAGTTTGCATGTTCTCCCTGCGTTCGCATGGGTTTCCTCCGGGTGCTCCGGTTTTCCCCACAGTCCAAAGACATGCGGTACAGGTGAATTGGGTAGGCTAAATTGTCTGTAGTGTATGAGTGTGAATGAGTGTGTGGATGTTTCCCAGAGATGGGAAGGGCATCCGCTGCGTAAAATCGTGCTGGATAAGTTGGTGGTTCATTCCACTGTGGCGACCCGGATTAATAAAGGGACTAAGCCGAAAAGAAAATGAATGAATAATGTGTAATATCCACACTTTCATAGTCTTATCTTTGTGTGGAGTGTTAAAACACAAAATGCAATAATCATGCCAATTTTAACTAATTTTCAATATAAAAATGGCAAAATATGAGAACCAACAAAAAAACCTTATTGGATAATTTCTGCAAAACACTGTGAGTCAGTGTTTAAATGTTTATATCATAACACATTAGTCATGTATTACTTTATTTGCTATTTTATTATGCTGTAGAATGTGTGTTTTGGTTTTGTTTAGCACTTTGCTCTGTGCCAAACTGAAAAATTCATTCATTCATTCATTTTCTTTTCGGCGTAGTCCCTTTATTAATGTGGGGTCGCCACAGCGGAATGAACCGCCAACTGTTCCAGCATATGTTTTACGTAGCGGATGCCCTTCCAGCTGCAACCCATCACTGGGAAACATTCATACACACTCATTCACACTCATACACTACGGACAATTTAGCCAACCCAATTCACCTACCAAATATCTTTGGACTGTGGGGGAAACAAGAGCACCCGGAGGAAACCCATGCAAACACGAAGAGAACATGATAACTCCACACAGAAATACCAACTTACCCAGCCGAGGCTCGAACCAGCGACCTTCTTGCGTTGAGGCGATCGTGCTACCCACTGCAGCGCACTGAGTGCAGCCCACTGAAGTTAAATGTGCTATATAAATAAACTTTACTTACTTACTATATTAAATGCCTTGCTATCCTCCAATCATACCTAGCATTAAACTGACACTGCAATTACTTACACTGTGCTTCTGTGAAGCGTAAACCCGCCCCTTTAATTTGATTGGTTATCTCAATCATTTTGACATTGACGAGTGCTGTTAGATGGCTGAGACTACGTGCAATGTGGCCTTTGTAATTAATCATTGGAGAAACCCCCTCCCCCTCCTCAAGGCCTACAGTTATTACATTCATTTTCTTTTCGGCTTAGTCCCTTCATTAATCTGGGTGTCACCACAGCGGAATGAACCGCCAACTATTCCAGCATATGTTTTACGCAGCAGTGCTCCAAACTCACATATTATATCAGACATTTCTGTCCTACTACACCATCTCTGTGGGACACTTCCCCATTACCTTCCTCTCCCCCATAGGACACTGGCAAGCCCAGATAAGAATCTTTGCCCCCTTCCAAGTTTGCAACACAGTGCTGTCCACATGAGACAAGCACACATTGGCACTTTCTCTCTCCGTTTGTGCCCGGTTGTTAATTGAAACGTGGTGTCACGTTATGGTGCTGGCAGTCAATAATAGGCAAGCTATAAAGTGCTTATGAAAAACCAGCACAAGCAGAGACCCCCTACTGTGCACACACCTGCGGCCCCCCTATTTTTTGGCTTTTTGTAAACATTGCGAACACAAGCTACAGCATCAAGAGCCAATTTTTAGTGTTTGGTGTTTATTCAAATTTATATTTCATGACAGATATTTAAGCAGGGCTGTAATAACAGTAGGCGGCAAGGTGGCTCAGTGGTTAGCACTGTTGCCTCACAGCAAGAAGGTCACCGGTTTGAGTCCCAGCTGGGTCAGTTGGCATTTCTGTGTGGAGTTTGCATGTTCTCCCCGTGTTGGCGTGAGTTTCCTGAGTTTGCTCTGGTTTCTCTTACAGTGCAAACACATGCACTATAGGTTAAAGAGCCCCTATTATTTGAAATGGCCTTCCACACGGTGTGTAACACGTCAGCACTAACTGAATGAAAACATCCAGTTGAGGGTAAAACTAAAACTATTGGTTCTTTAACAAAATAGTCGACTCAGAGTCGAATAAATGAATCGTGCTGGGTTCGGATCTTTTGATTGAGCATGTCGACGTCGATGCGGTAGGACTGTGCAATTAATGGAAATTGTAATATTTTAATATAATGGAATATTCAATATTACTAACGATTATGACAAAACATTAATCATGATAAAACGATTATTGCATCATATACCGCCCCTTTCCAGCTGTACACATGTGTTGCTCTGCAAAGCTCAGCTTCACGTGAAAGTTACCAAAAGCATACTGTAATGTAACTTTTGCAGCACGAGATGCGCATCACTCATTCACTGATGTACAGGGTGGGCCATTTATATGGATACACCTTAATAAAATGGGAATGGTTTCCTGAATACAGTTTCCTGAAAAGTGGATTGGTCGTCGTGGGCCAGTTGAATGAGCCCCAAGGTCTCCCAATCTGACCCCCTTAGACTTTTATCTTTGGGGTCATCTTAAGGCAATTGTCTAATGTAATTTATTAAGGTGTATATAAATGGCCCACCCTGTACATTTGAATCATTTATGTTTTTAAAAGCGATGAGCAGAGCACACACATCTAAAGTTAATTTGAGCGCTTTAATGGTCAAATACATGCAAATTTGTGTCAAAACTCTGTGTTTAGTGATTATTCATATTAACCCTCATTTGTGTAATAAACAAACGAGTTGAGAATCAAAAGACATGTGAAAGTGAAACCATAAATCAGAACCGTACTGCTCTTAAAGTGACAGCGCACAATATTCCTGCTGCCGACTGTTTTTATCATTAATCAAACCACTAAAGCACAAAAATCACTTACTGCTCTTGACTGAAGGACTTTTGCAGCTATAATTAAAGTTCTTACAGCAAAGATGCTTAAAGCACAGTTTGTTTCATATTTTTATTCTATTGTATTCATTTCCCTTTCCTTATTTACAGGGAGGAAAATAACTATATATACAGTTGAAGTCAGAATTATTAGCCCTCATGAATTATTAGTGGCCCTTTATATTTTTCCCCCAATTTCTGTTTAACGGAGAACACATTTCTAAACATAATAGTTTTAATAACTCATTTCTAATAACTGATTTATTTTATCTTTGTCATGATGACAGTAAATAATATTTGACTAGATATTTTTCAAGACACTTCTATACAGCTTAATGTGACATTTAAAGGCTTAACTAGGTTAATTAGGGTAAAGTTAGGGTAATTAGGCAAGACATTGTATAACAGTGGTTTCTTCTGCAGACAATCAAACATATATATATATATATTGATTAAGGGGGCTAAGAATATTGACCTTAAAATAATATTAAAAATATTTAAAACTGCTTTAATTCAGCCGAAATAAAACAAATAAGACTTTCTCCAGCAGAAAAGATATTATAGGAAATACTGTGGACAATCCCTTGCTCTGTTAAACATCATTTGGGAAATATTTATTTTAAAAAAAGTAATTCACATGAGGGCGAATAATTTTGACTTCAACTGTGCATCGTTTTGAATAATCGAAATTACAATTATGACCAAAATAATCGTGATTATGATTTTTCCCATAATTGAGCAGCCCTACCATGCGGTACATCACCAAATATGTAGTGCCGGATCGGGTAAAATGTGAACGCGCCTTTCGCTTCAGAAACAAGCAGAGATTGGGGGATCATGAGACTGATCATGACACCAAGATGATTATCAATGACAGCAGATTAGCTTCTGGCTAAGGAGGGTTTGGAAACAAATGTATCGCTGAACAAATCATATGGGAGTCGTTGGGATAATTAGGTGAAAATAAATGCTCATTATAAGACAATGAAAGTGTTTTTGACCTTGTATGCAGATCAGTCTGTTGTTGGAGACCCCCAAAACCAAAATTAGACCTTTTATCTTTTTTCTTTTTGACTTAGTTCCTTTATTAATCTTTGGTCGCCACAGCGCAATGAACCGCCAACTTATCCAGCATATGTTTTACTCAGCGGATGCCCTTCCAGCTGCAACCCATCACTGGGAAACATCCATACACACTCATACACTAAGCTTACCCAATTCCCCTATAGCGCATGTCTTTGGACTTGTGGGGGAAACCGGAGCACCCGGAGGAAACCCACGCAATCACGGGGAACATGCAAACGCCACACAGAAATGCCAACTGACCCAGCTGAGGGTCGAACCAGCGACCTTCTTGCTGTGAGGCGATTGTGCTACCCACTGCGCAACCGTGATGTCGGATCTTTAATTGAATAAACTATATTGGCCATAGTGTATGATTATGTGTGAATGTGAGTGTGTATGGGTGTTTCCCAGTACTGGGTTGCAGTTGAAAGGGCATCCGCTGCGTAAAACACATGCTGAAATAATTAGCGGTTCATTCCGCTGTTGCGCACCCTGATAAATAAGTGACTAAGCCGAAGAAAAGTGAATGAATGAATGTTAATAGGGAAGTGTTCCACGGAGATGATGTAAAACAGAAATGGACTAGCGCCAAGATACAGTACAGCCAAAGAGCGTCACAAGTGAGCGAAGACCAACAATAGACAAAGAAAAAAACACTTAGTGCTCTTATGTTCTAGTAATCTGTACTTTGTGCAGGGACATACTGTGACAATGTCATTATGCTTGCAAAAGATATCAAAACACCATCATTGTTAGGAAAGAACAGCGTGAGCGTGCCTCTGCTTGATGTTGGCAACTATATCACTGCACGGCTCACAAGTGAAGAGATACAGCTGAAGTGAAAATGATTCACCCCAAAATTATTCTTTTTCAAATATTTCCCAAATGATGTTTAACAGATTTAAGGATTTTTCACAGTATTTCCTATAATATTTTTTCTTCTAGACAAAGTCTTATTTGTTTTATTTCGGCTAGAATAAAAGCAGTTTAAAACCATTTTAAGGTCAATATTATTAGGTCCCTTAAGCATTTTTTAAATTGTCTACAGACCATCATTATACAATGATTTGCCTAATAATCCTAGCTAACCTAATGACCTACAGTAGTTAAGCCTTTAAATGTCACTTTAAGCTGTATAGAAGTGTCTTGAAGAATATCTAGTCAAATATTATTTACTGTCATCATGACAAAGATAAAGTAAATCAGTTATTAGAAATGAGTTATTAAAACTATTATGATTAGAAATGTGTTGAAAAATTCTTCTCTTCGTTAAACAGAAATTGGGGGGGGGGGGCTAATAATTCTGAGCTTAAAGTGACATTAAAAGGCTTAACTAGGTTAATTAGGTTAGCAGGTTAGGGTAATTAGGCAAGTTATTATGTAATGATGGTTTGTTCTGTAGACTATCGATTAAAAAAATATCTTAAAGGGGCTAATAATATTGACCTTAAAATGATGATTAAAATATTAAAAACTGCTTTTATTCTAGCTGAAATAAAACAAATAAGACTTTCTCCAGAAGAACAAATATTATCAGACATACTGTGAAAATTTCCTTGCTCTGTTAAACATCATTTGGGAAATATTTAAAAAAAAAACTAAATTAAAAGGAGGGCTAATAATTCTGACTTCAACTGTGTGTGTGTGTGTGTATATATATATATATATATACTGTAAAAAATGGCCGTGATTTCAAAGGTAAAAAACTGTAAAAATGCTACAGTACAAATCCGTAACCTGGTTAACAGTATGTTTCCTTAATATATACGCCGAATAACCGTAAATTGACTTTCCCAGAATTCCCTGCATGGCACATCACTTTTTATGCTTTTTGTTGACATTACTATGGATCTTTTTAGTTGTTTCCCCATCAGTAGGGCCAAATGAATCTGCGGACGTTTTTTGCAATTTCTACTGAGAATTTTGGTAAAAATCTGCAGATTTCTGCTAAATTATTTTGGGAGTCTCATAACTAAAACCTTAATATGTGAAATGTGTAATTTAAAAACTGAATAAATTCAGATTTACACACATTAACTCAAGTAAATAAACAGAACTAACGATGGGATAAAAATCTGCAGAATTCTGCGCGCACAGATTCAGTGTGGGCTTACTCATAACTAAAACCTTAATATGTGAAATATGTGTCATTTAAAAACGGATTAAATTCAGATTTACACACATTAACTCAAGTAAATAAACAGAATTAATGATGGGCTAGATTTCGTGTGGGCCTATACCCATCAGTAATGTATATTAGTGAGTTATGTTACATCTAATGTTGATAAACAATGTTTATTTCATGACTTTAATTTTATGCGTGTTACCATACTGGTGTCTAGTAGCTGTGTGAATGACACTGAGCACCTTCTTTACACTGATACACTTTTATGCTTGTGGGAAAAGTTGTTTGTGATGAGCATTGGTTCGTTATGTATGAACTTTCTCATCACCACCTGCGTTTGGCTGTGTTATCTCTTCTATCTGTGTAACAAAAGATGTGTAGATGTTGCTAATTTAAAATACCGACATATTACCTCTATAAATTAATAAAATAGAGTAGTTTACTGTAAAAATGAGAATTTACTTTTACGGTTTGTACCGTATTTTTTACGGTTAAATACTGGCAACCACAGCTGCCGTTTTTTACCGTAAATTTTACGGATTTATTTTTACCAGTGTATATATATATAAATATATATATATATACATACATACATACATACATAGGGCTGGACGATATGGCAAAAATTTATATCACGATATAGTTTTTCATTTCGGTCGATACGATATAATTCCGATATCGATATGGACAATATTAAAAAGAAAGGAAAAACTGCCAAGAACACACACAATGGATGTCTGTACCTACAAATGTCTGCAAAGTGAATTTGCAAAGTCGATAATACCTCCAGACTCTAACTTTTTTTAAAAAATAAAAACAGTACAAAAAAAATTTGTTCACTTTTTATTTGTATTTAGCCTTTACAAACAAGAAATGTGAAATAAACTATCAAATAAATAAAGCTCTCAGACTCAGCTTATAATATATAGACAGTTTGTGGGGGTTAGCTTGACCAACGTGATGAACAGAAACTTTTTTCAGTGTTTTTTTTTTGTATATGCTGAATATTTAACAATCAAAATAATACCAAAATCTTACAATTATTAATCCACATCGTAAAAAAACATAGAAAAAGAATAATAATTATAATAATAAAAAATCATAAAGAGTAAAGGCTACATTAATATTTGCAATAGAAGAGTTGTTTGAGTATATTCATAATTCTAATTGCTTTTCATCTTGAACGTCCTTTAAGGGTTTTATCTGTCTATTTATATTTGTGTATGTAATTACCTCATTAAATTGAAAGGTTTAACATAAATATCTCTTATATATTTTATATAGTCTATTTATATCGACTAATATTTTATATAACACGTTTTCATTATTTAACAGATTTAATAGCTCTATTGATCACATTCTTTCTACTTCATCAGCTTTGCAATAACCTGATTCCTGATAAATATGTTTGTGAGTTTTATTTTGTAAGTGCGCGAGTGTTATATGCCAGCATGCAGCGAGTTTGTGTATGTGAGTGTTAATTTTGGTGTTTATGCAAGGATCGAGTTTGTTTGTGCGTGTGTTAATGTGGGAGTATATGC
Source organism: Danio kyathit (assembly GCA_903798195.1). Lineage (NCBI taxonomy): Eukaryota > Metazoa > Chordata > Actinopteri > Cypriniformes > Danionidae > Danio > Danio kyathit. The sequence continues at coordinate 64,639,736 of LR812536.1, forward strand.
AAGGATCGGCGAGTTTATATGCATATGTGGGTGTATGCATGCATCAAGTTTATATGTATATGCGCAAATTTCATACATGTATTGAACATTCAATAGTATAGGTGTATATGCGAGTGATTTATAGGTGTATATGCACGTGTTGATAAGCGAAGTGAGGCCACAGGTTGGCTTAAACTTTTATGTTGCCTCATCTTCTGACTCTCTCAGTTCAGTAAAGTTAGCAACAGATTTGCAGATTCGTATTTTCCGGATCAATAACTCATGACCGAAACATTGTTCCTACACAGTACAGTTATTGAATATGTTTGATAATACAAATTCATAAAAAATGTCCAAAACAGTTTTTTGGAGAAATAAGTGTTGTAGTCTAACCAGCAGGACAGCAGTGACGTGTGATCCGAATTTGGTGAGTGTACAGTAATTTACAGTAAAGTTATTGAATATGTTTGATAAGAAAAATTCATAAAAAATATGCAAAATATTTTTTTAGAAAAATAATTGTTGTAGTATAACCAGCAGGACAGCAGTGATGTGTGAACTGAATTTGGTGAGGGTACAGTAATTTACAGTAAAGTTATTAAATATTTTTATAATAAAAAATCATAAAAAATATGCAAAATAGTTTTTTTAGAAAAATAAGTGTTGTAGTCTAACCAGCAGGACAGCAGTGACGTGTGATCTGAGTTTGATGGCAGTATAATGAGTTAGAGGGAAGTTATTGACAGCTTTTGTAGTATTGGTTTTTGCGTTTTGCTCTTTGTAGACGGTCCCTAAGGATCGGTCTCTTTGCCGCCTGCGCATAGAGATCAATATATTGTGTCCAGCGCGTAGGAAAGCTCATTTTTAGGAAAATAAGTTTGTAGGTGGTTGTATACATTGCGACAGTTGAAAAAATGTGCTATTTGTGTAGGAACAATGTTTCGGTCATGAGTTATTGATCCGGAAAATACGAATCTGCGAATCTGTTGCTAACTTTACTGAACTCTGACTCTCAGTATGTTTTATCGGGTGGAACTGCTTCAAATGGTGAAACAGATTTGATGTGTTGCCGCTGCTAGTCAGCTACACTCTCTGGCACACTTTGCAGAGCACCGAAACTAAGTTTATCGAAACTTTAAAAGCCGAACCACTGCATTAGTCTTTCCTTTCTTATCAACTATTTCGTCTGCATTCTTACTCGTGGAAGCTTGTTCATCCGCATCTGTATTCAGAGCACTCATTTTTGTAGCTGAAACTTTCTGCGCGCAGCTTAACCAACTGCTGTGCTGAGCGCTGGCAGCGTGTCTGTGTTGTTCGTCATCACGTAAGTGACATCAGATCACGCTCTTTCTGACGGCTGAGCACTAAGCGTCATTCAGTGAAAAGTGATACATGTATATGATCTTATATAAATAATAATATATAAATTTATATATATGCAAATTTATATCGAAATATCGGAAATGGGTTTAAAAATCATATCATCGTTATTGAAAAAAATTCTATCGCGATATATATTGATATCGAATTATTGTCCAGCCCTATACATACATATATATTTTAGTTAACTAGTTAAGTAAATATTTTTTATTCTATCTTTCTTTTTTTCTTTCTATTCTTTCTTGACAGAAAAGAAGTGAATGCACTTACTTAAAGGATACACAAAGTTTTAAAAATAAAACTCATTATTAATAAAGGAGAAATGAAAAATAAAGAAAATGAATGAATGAATTATTATAATATTGTATAATACTGTATAATAATAAAAATAAATAAAAGTATAAATATTTTAAAATGTATATACATTACTAAAGTTTATAAATATAACTATATTAATGATAAAAAACATGTTCTATAGTATTGATGAGTACAAACTAATTCACCTAAATATTTTTAAATTATATAGTTATAATTATAAATCATTCTAAAAAAATTATATATATACAGTTAAAGTCAGAATTATTAGCCCCCCTTTTTATTTTTTTTCTAATATTTCCCAAATGATGTTTAACAGAGCAAGGAAATTTTCACAGTATGTCTGATAATATTTTTTCTTCTGGAGAAAGTCTTATTTGTTTTATTTCAGCTACAATAAAAGCAGTTTTTAATTTTTTAAAACCATTTTAAGGTCAATATTATTAGCCCCTTTAAGCTATTTATTTTTTTAATTGTCTCCAGAACAAACCACTGTTATACAATAAATAGCCTAATTACCCTAACCTGCCTAGTTAACTTAATTAACCTAGTTAAGCCTTTAAATGTCACTTTAAGCTGAATACTAGTGTCTTGAAAAATATCTAGTAAAATATTTTTACTGTCATCATGACAAAGATAAAATAAATCAGTTATTAGAGATGAGTTATTAAAACTATTATGATTAGAAATGTGTTCTTTCCGTTAAACAGAAATTGGGGAAAAAATAAACAGGAGGGCTAATAAATCTGACTTCAACTGTAGAAGAAGCAGATGGAAGCTATTGACCTGGCTTGCAAAATATGCTCGGCTACAGGGCCACACAGCAGGTCCTGTAGGAAGCATCACTTCTCACATGTGTTCAACCAGTGCACTTCCTGGCAGTGATGCTTAATATAGGTCTACAGGTTCAGACTTGCTGATGCTGAAGCTTGTTTTATCATCATTGTTATTTTGAATTTGTTCCTGTTTACAGAATAAAAACTCAGCATTTTTCTAAGGAGGTGTTTTCGGGCTGGTAAATTGCTTGCTTTGTTACAAAAACAGGGACTTAATTTCTGACAGTGTTGCATTTTCTTCATGGTTCACTTAGCTTTTACAAGGGAACATTTCATGGTGCGTCAAAATGTGTTTATTCTCATTGGCCAAATCCGCCTTGTTTATGTTTCTCTGCGTCATCCATCAAGATTGGGTTGCGTCACACATGAATTCCCACTCTAACTTCATTCATTCATTCATTCATTTTCCTTCAGCTTAGTCCCTTATTTATAAGGGGTCGCCACAGTGGAATGAACCGCCAACTATTCAAGCATATGTTTTACGTAGCGGATGCCTATCCAGCTGCAACTCAGAACTGGAAAACACCCATACACACTCACATTCACACACACATAGATACATTTAGTTAGAGTGGAAGTCACACTTGTAAAAAGAGATGACTTCACTTAAAAACAAGTGATTGCCTTAAAATGTTTAAGCATAAACTAGTTGCATAATCATAAAAGTTAAGTCAACTGAACAGTTCCTAATTACAATGGTTTTATTCACTATATTTAAAAGGGGTCCCAAACTGGCTTTTTTTATTGTTTTATTCTGTCATCCAAGTCCACACTGGAAAATATAATATGACAAAAAGCCATCACAACAAAAGCTTTAAGTTACTTTAACTTATTTTAATAAGTTAATCAGGTTTCAGCGATTTTTATTAGGTCCTCAAATTTTAACTTAATATTTTGAGTCAGTTTGACTGAGATGACTATAAAAGATCATTTGATTCAACTAATTAAGGCAGCAATATATTGTTGACAGTGCACTTAATGATGTTCACTAGATTTTTACTCTGAAAAGCATCAAAACATTAAATAATACGATTTTTTTTCTCATAAAACACCCTTAATGCTTTTGCGCCTCGCACAAAATGTTAAAATAGAGCCCTTCAAGTTCATGAAGTTCATGAGTCAAGTGTAAAAATGCTACTACTATAAACTACTGCATGTCATACTAAAACTGTTACTTTTCTCTACCTCCATACAGCAGGTGAAGAAACTCCCCAAGCACCTGAGGGAATCCCAGATCCCCACAGATCGTACCCACCTCATCTCTGATCCGGTTAAGAAACCCCGTCAGCGATACGTCCAGAAAGACGGCAAGTGCAACGTTCATCATGGAAACGTTAAAGAGACCTACCGTTATCTCAGCGACCTCTTCACGACACTAGTGGACTTACGATGGCGCCTCAGTTTCTTTATCTTCACCTTGGTCTACGTGGTCAACTGGCTGTTTTTTGGGTTTTTATGGTGGCTGATCGCACTGATACGAGGAGATCTCCTACACAGCGACGAGGAGGGCTGGACCCCCTGTGTTGAAAACCTCAACAGCTTTGTATCGGCTTTCCTCTTTTCCATCGAAACCGAGACCACCATTGGGTATGGCTATCGGGTGATCACGGAGAAGTGTCCGGAAGGGATAATACTTCTAATGGTGCAAGCCATATTGGGGTCCATTGTTAATGCTATGATGGTAGGGTGTATGTTTGTAAAGATTTCACAACCCAAGAACCGAGCAGAGACGTTGATGTTCTCCCACAATGCCGTGATCTCGGTGCGGGACAACAAGATGTGCCTGATGTTCAGGGTGGGCGATTTGAGGAATTCCCACATTGTGGAAGCATCAATTCGGGCAAAACTCATCCGTTCACAGCAGACCAAGGAGGGCGAGTTTATTCCGCTCAATCAGACAGACATCAACATTGGCTTTGACACAGGAGACGATCGCTTATTCTTGGTATCTCCTCTTATCATCTCACATGAGATCAACGAAAAGAGTCCTTTCTGGGAGATGTCGCGGGCACAGATGGAGAAGGAAGAGTTCGAGATTGTGGTCATCTTAGAAGGCATGGTTGAAGCTACAGGTATGTTCTCCTTGACCCTTAACCTGTCATTGTGTCCATTAATGTGAAATGACAGTTTGAAGCTTTGCATTAACTATCAGTGTTTTTTCGGGAATGGCTTCAAGGAGCAAGTTGTGCATTAACTGCCAAGCTCTGTAGAGCAGTTGACCTCAATGAATTTTCCACAATTTCTAGCGGTAAGAGCTGGAGGTCAGGCATTTAAATATACCGAACTGCACTGGCATTATTCATTTGCTGACATTGCTGAGTCAACGCTTTCTTGAGCATGCTGACTACACGAAATAACATTCAACAGCTGACAAGAAGATAAATGTTTCAATATTGATGCTAAAATGTGTATTTCCTACACATGAGAAGTTTCGGGTGCCTGTTGTGGTCTCTGGCTGATCATGTCCTTGCAAACCTGTCCAGGCTGGAGTTTTGGAAAGAGGTGAAAGGTGATGAAAGTACTCCGGGTTTGTTCCACTCTGCTGGAGGGGATCCTTCGGAAAGATTATTGGAGCAAAAAAAAAAGTTGATTTTTCCACTCTTCATTTTAATTAACATTGTTCCAGTACTCAGGTCAGTGAAACTCAATAACAGTCAGGCAGTTCAATGAGGAAACTGCTTTTAAAACATCTTATGCGTTGTTAGTTTCTGTATTGAACCTTAGGATCTCATACTAATAAATACGCATAACTTAAAGGGCACCTAGTTTACCCCTTTTTAAAGATTTAATATTAATATTATGGTTCTTCTGAGTGTGCCAGTTTAGGTTCAGTTCAAAACACAATTCAGATTTTTTATTATGTTTTAAAAAGTGTGCGTGTACACAGGTCGTTGTTTTAGGGGTGTGTTGCTTCACATGAAAATTAGTTTCGACTTCCCACCCAACTTAAAAAGGGGGCGGAGCCAAGAGCTCCCCCGCTTTGTGTATGGCAACAGACAGGCAGAGAGAGAGAAGCAACATGAGTGAGAGGACCAGCATTCAGCTGTACATGTACGACTCGGACGCAGACCAAGCAGAGTCTACTGTTGAGGAATCAATATTCCTAATGTGCCAGAATGTGTCAGAGTGGTAGTTACAAAATCCTTTGTGTCTTTGTATAGTTTTACAGCCGCTATGTAACGATGCATGCGTCATCCGTATAGAAATGCAACGATTAACCGGTTTCACTATTAACCACGCTTTAATTCATCACGGTTAATTAATCGTAAAGGCTTCTCAACACTGTGTTTCTGCACGGAACAAAACTTCGGCAACTAAACAAAGTTATGCCAACTGTGTGCTAGTTTAAAGTTCCGAACTTGTACGTCGAGACTAATAACCACGCACACTGGATTAACTTTGACTGAGGCTATAACTAAGGCAAGTTCGTTATTTCCAATGGAAAGACGCGCACACGAGGCAACGCGCTCACACTTTCCAGCTGCACCTAGTTAAGATGACAGGGAGCTTCTGTGACCGCGGGAAATGCAAACGGATGAAGTTTAAGGAAGACGCAATGTTCCCACCTAAAGTTACAAACAATGGCGTAGATGAGAGCGATCATGTGGTGAATGTTGATCTGCCAGCCAAAAACCGCCCCAATTGGTCCACCGTTTTTATGTTGTTAAATTTAAAAAAAAAAGGACTGGGTGTGTTTATATCTATACACTATAACTACACACATGTCTGTCCAAACAGCTTGAAAAGTACATTTTTCACCATAGGTGTCCTTTAAAGAGCCTGAGGTGTTGTGGCATTCAAACTGATTACTAAGAATATTTGGATGCAGAGTTACTGTAGCAGCCCTAGCACTGTTTGCACAGTCATCTATTTTTTAAATGAATTTCTTATAAATTAGTCTGCTTAATATGGAACCAACTAAGGTAACCTATACCTGTAATCCCATGACCTTAGCAGCAAACCTACTGTATGCAATCATAGACTGTAAAAGATATGGACGTAGTATCTGTGGCGTCACCCATAGGTTTCTGAAGAACCCAAAAGAAGCTACCAGTAGGCGTTGCCAACTGTCGCCATTTTGTTCACGTGTCATTGCACTGACTGGGGGATACCAAACAAGGGCAAAGAGGCAGAGCGTGAGCGCAGCTACAGACTGCTATCATTTTGCTTAGACTGGCTTTTCTATGTGAGAAACACTTAATACTTCATTACCTGCGACTCGTTTGTGTTCTGACCACATGTGCTTGGTTGTACACTATATCAATAAAGTGTTTAGTCTTTTAAAAACACTGCTGTAATACACTGAGCCACTAAACATTGTTCTCATGGCATTTTTCTACAGGAGGAAAACACCAAAAATATCCAAACACTTCAGATATAGTCTGTGTTAGTAAATGCAAGAGTATTGATGAAATCCAAGCATAACACTTTAAGACAACGCTTCAGATGACTGTTCTAGAGCCTTCAGCTAATCAATCTGTCAGATTCTGAAGTGCATTACAGCTCTAAAGATAATTATAAATGATAAATGATCTAAAAAATAAAAAAAAACATTTATAGAGATGGTATATAATTATACATTTCACTCACCTGGGAAATGGAGGCCACTTGAATGGTTTGTAAGCACAATTAAGTGCACACAGCATGCCGTATCATCTGATAATTGTAGGAAATAATTCCAAAAGGCAACTGACTGTGTAAAGCCACATAAAACAAAACAAAAATATGATATATGGTTGAAGTCAGAATTATTAGCCCCCTTATTTATTTTTTTTCCCCAATTTCTGTTTAAAGGAGAGCAGATTTCTTCAACACATTTCTAAACATAATAGTTTTAGTAACTTATCTCTAATAACTGATTTATTTTAACTTTGCCATGATGACAGTAAATAATATTTGACCAGATGTTTTTCAAGACACTTCTATTCAGCTTAAAGTGACATTTAAAGGCTTAACTAGGTTAATTATGTTAACTAGGCAGGTTAGGGTAATTAGGCAAGTTATTGTATAATTTTGTCCTTAAAATGGCTTTTAAAAAATTAAAAACTGCTTTTATTCTAGCCGAAATAAAACAAATAAGACTTTCTCCGGAAGATTAAATATTATCAGACATACTGTGAAAATGTCATTGCTCTGTTAAACATAATTTGGAAAATATTTAAAAAAGAAAAAAAATTCAAAAGGGGGCGAATAATACTGACTTCAACTGTATATGCAGTGTTCAGCAGCTAATCAGCCGGAATCAGCTGAGACGACCAGTGACGGCGACCAGCGAAACCTAGCTGTCACTCAAGTGGCCACGCCCTTAATTATGCAAACTTAATAAAACCTAATATAAAGGAAACGGATGAGTTATAAAAAAAATTCACCCCCTCACAGTTGTCATCAAGGTTAATATTAGCTATACGAACCAAAATTGTTGTTTGTATCAGGCTGTAAACACCTTATTTTCTGCTGTAAAGTTGGCCATTTTAACAGTGGGCTCAATAGAAATTTGCTCTATATGAAGCCAGGACTAGCGGAATTTTGATGAAGTGCAGATTCAGTTACTTCCGTATTTGCTTCACGAGGGAGAGCGGGAGGTTGCCGCTTGTATGCAATCAGAATATATGAAAGTGATTTATCTAGAGATCTCCATCTCTGCTACTGACCTTGCAGAACACTGTGTGCAATATTGATTCGAGCAGATTTCCTTATTCTCAAGGCCGTTTAGGGAATTAAGAGGCCTGCGTTGTCTAACTTGTCTACACTAATTGGAGATTCATTCCCAGACTGAAACATTTCCCGTGGTTTCAGATCAGATATCTCAGGTGAATGTTTGCAATTCAAATTATTTACCGGGCTCTTGTGTAAAGAGAACTTACACGGCTAATCTAAATCCAATTCATTATATATGCTTCCCTCTGAAGGCGTCCCATTTTGGGCTTGTTTTGTAGTGAATACCAATGAGGGCTCAACAGAGAAGCGTTGTGTGATGGAAACGTGCATGTTTTTCAGTGTTTACAGCAAATGTACTGTTATTGAGGACCTAATGGGAAGCATTTAATCTTACACTAACCTTGCTCTGGGCTCTAGATGCCATATGACAAACAGTATCAGCAGTCTCCTCAACCTTCCTGTCACTTTGAAATGTTTTCCACTGTGAAGATCTGCCTACGTAAGCACATGTCAATAGCTATGGGTCATGATGCCATTGATCTACACAGGTCTGTGTAAATTACGCCTTTGACAGATGACCAGGTATAGATCAGGGTGCTATTGGCCAGGATAAACCTACAAATAGGCTCAGATCGAAATCAACTCCCACTTGCTAATGAGGGATGATGGCTTCTTTTTGATGTGCAGTAGAAAGCTAATGACCCAGCGAGAGCAGTAAGGTCACAAACAACCTGGTGTCTGATTTGTGGAATATTGTGATGCTTTAATTTAGCACTGGCATGTGTCAGCGATGATGGATAGCTGCTGCGGTCGAGTCTATTATTTTTCCAGTACTGAGTGTCAGGAGTGACTCTCCAGAGTACAGCTTGCAATTTGCGTGAACGTGATGAGACTGTAATGACGACTCGTCGGATGCAATTTGCCTCATATAATTGTTGCAACATAAGCGCTTTTGTGCTTGATCTTCGATGAAATGATCTTTTTCCCTAATGAACAGTTCATCCCACTGCAGAACATGACATGGAAACATATTTGAGACAGAGGGTTCCAGAATACATACAAGCAGCAGTTTAAAGCTTCACGGGCATCCTGTTGAAGCATTCAGACATGCTTTCTATCTGCATCATCAATGCATACATTGACAAACACACTGCATTGGAAAGTTAATTATAAAAATAAGTCTTTCACTGAAAGTAACCGACTGTTTTTTGAATGCAATATTAGTCTCTATAAAGTCTCTATTGCACTTCATATGAGGAAGGCTATGAGAATGACTTGCTGCCAATTTTAAATGTCATTTATATTCATTTCAAAACTGGCAAATAAGACTTCAATGGTGTGTTCACACCTAGCAGTTTTGGTTCAATTAAACACACACTCAACCCAGCCTCATTTTAAAAATGTACCCCTGTATACATTTTTGGACAGCGTGAAAAACATCCCAGGATGTACACTTTTTTGCAGTTTTTGTTTTCCTGAATCCACCAGAGGCCATTGTTTACGCAAATTTATCTCGCGAGAGCCATTCACACCTGCTGTTCTCGCATAAATCCACCAGAGGCCGCTGTCGACTGACTGACTGATACCCTCACCCACCCCCTTCCCTAAACCCAATCGATAGTGTTTTCAAAAGCACCGATTGACCAGCGTCCACTCACTTCCCTGAACCCAACCAACAGTATTTTCAAAAGCAATCCAGATAGAGAAAAGCCCTCGCGGCAGCCTGATTTTTACCACAGTTTCAGATTTTTCCACATTTTCACCCTGTTATTTACTTGTTTATTTAATTTTTTGCCTTTTGTTTTTATTATACCTGCTTTCTGGAACCGTTCTTTGCCAGACTCAAAACCCGTCGTCGCTGTCAATTCCTCTCTGCGTCTCAACATACGTGGCGAGCTACTGTGCAAACTGGTAACAGTGGAAAACCCACACTGAGGTAAGCGGTCAGCTAGTAGCGCAAAAAGAAACAGAAACTGTTGCCGGCGTCCTACCACCCCATGGCGTTAGTTTTAAAGACGAAATGCAGCCAAACGTACCTCTGGCTACATAATTCGCACTGTTCAGAAATGTATACGGGGTACATTTTCACAAAGAGCCTGTGTTGGAAACAGTGGTGTGTTTTTTCTGTGATTGTGCAGTTGATTTGAAATCATGTGAACACTTTTGCAGCATTTTACTGCATTTTAAACCTTCATGTGCACCAACAAGCAGACCAAGAGCAATGTAAAAATAGATCTTGGTGTGGTTTAAATGAACTATGAATAGAAAACAAACCAAAGCCATCTAAATGAAAAAAAATAAAGATTCAAAAAGAGTATATAGGTGAATTTGTTAAATTTGACCCTAATAATACAGAATATTCAAGCATGTGTATATATATATATATATATATATATATATATATATACTGTAAAAAAAAATCTGTAATTTTACGGTTTATTTCCAGCAGCTGGGGTGCCGGAAAAAAAAACGTAAAATAACGGCAGTTAAATTACAGAAATTTACTGTAAAATAACAGGTTAAATTACAGAAATTCACCAGAAATTTAAATTTAAGGAAATTTTTGTAATTTAATGTCCGTTATTTTACGGTAAATTTCTAAAATTTAACGGCTGTTATTTTACGTTTTTTTCTGGCACCCCAGCTGCTGGAAAAAAACGTAAAATTATGGATTTTTTTTACAGTATATATATATACAGTTGAAGTCAGTTATTAGCCCCCCTGTTTATTTTTTTCCCCAATTTCTGTTTAACAGAGAGCAGATTTTTCCAACACATTTCTAATCATAATAGTTTTAATAACTCATTTCTAATAACTGATTTGTTTGATCTTTGCCATGATGACAGTAAATAATATTTTACTAGATATTTTTCAAGACACTTCTATACAGCTTTAAGTGACATTTAAAGGCTTAACTAGGTTAATTAGGTTAACTAGGCAGGTTAGGGTAATTAGGCAAGTTATTGTATAATTATGGATTGTTCTGTAGACTATCGGAAAAATCTATAGCTTAAAGGGGCTAATAATTTTGGCGATAAAATGTATTTTTAAAAATTTAAAACTGCTTTTATTCTAGCCGAAATAAAACAAATAAATCAGACATACTGTGAAAATTTCCTTGCTCTGTTAAACATAATTTGGGAAATATTTAAAAAAGAAAAAAAAATTCAAAGGGGCCTAATAATTCTGACTTCAACTATATATATATATATATATATATACATTTTTTTTTGTCATCATAGTTGTGATGTTGCCAATTATAGTTTAATAAAGGTGTCATAAATGCTGTATCCTTCTTTTTTTGGTCAATGAAGGATGATCTGGTGTTCTTTTGGCTCAGTTATACATTTTATAAGCTTTTTATGAGCTCTCAGCACATACAAACTAGCATCATATGCACACACAGTACAACAAAGTACAGCAAGCATTGTTTGGATGTTCAGTAAGTTTGTCACAAAAGATATGCACCTTATGTATTTAAAATACAAAATATGAGTAACTAACAGCAGGTTTTCATTACTATATTCATTAAACATGTAATATAAGATTGCAGGTTAACTATGTCTGTATATAATAACTTATATATAACTTAATTTGATTGTAATGCAATAATGTGCATGTTTTGTAAAGCTGCTTTGAAGCAATAATTATTGTAAAAAGCACTATACAAATAAACTTGAATTGAATTGATTTACAGAAACACTTTAATTGGATGGTGATCAAAATACAGTAACATCCAACAAGAGTTTTTAGACTGCCAAAGTGATTAAGTCTGAATTTTGTTATAACAGTTCTTTTATTTTGTATATTTAGGCTTTGTGATAAAATATTAGGTTTGGATGGAAATAAAGTCACAATAAAACCACGTGGCACGGTGGCACAGTGGTTAGCACCATTGCCTCACAGCAAGAAGGCTGCTGGTTCGACCCCCGGCTGAGCCAGTTGGCATTTCCATGTGGTGTTTGCAAGTTCTCTGCATATTGGCGTGGGTTTCCTCCGAGTGCTCCCCCACAGTCCAAACACATGCGCTATAGGGGAATTGAATAAACTAAATTGGCCGTAGTGTATGTGTGTGAATATGAGAGTGTATGGGTGTTTCCCAGTACTGTGAAACATATGTTGGATAAGTGTGAACAAGTCGCTTTGGATACAAGCATCTGCTAAATGACTGAATGTAAATCCATACAGTACACTAAGTTTGAAAACAGGTCTTGGATGTCTAACAATATGGATTTAAAATCAATGGAGGTCAGTGAACACGATCTTCACCCCTATTAGAGAAAAGAAAGCACCAACGCTTGTCTCCTCGTCACCATGATGAATGCCTAAAACCCAGCAGTCCATTGAGTGCTCATAACCCAACAGCGTTCACTAAATATGTCCAGTGGCATTAGGATAGGCTTATCTGTGTTTTAAAGCAGCAGGCATTAACTTAACATTCATTTTGCTATTAATGAGTCTCAAAACCCACAGATAAGACCTGGCTTTGAATTAATGTTCTATAGCTAATATGGATTTTTAAAGGCCGACTTTATGAGCTGGTGTTTTGATTGAGGGAGGAGGCTGAAGGTTATTGATGTGTGCTCGAGCAGTTTAAAATTTAACACTGACTATTAGTGCCGGCTTTTCATTGAAAGCTCAGACAAACCTGTGGAGAATTGGCATCCTCTAAAGGCGCTGATTTTCAGTTCACGTCTGTCCGCCACTCGTGATCCATTAGATAAGTGCCTGTTCAGTAACCGTATAATTGCAGGGTTGGATTTTTTTTTTTTTTTTACAGATTTGGTTTAATTACCCAGGCGTATTATATTTCATTTAATGTAAAACAGGTCTTTGGGACTACTAATCCATGCACATACAGGGTGGGGAAGGCTACTCTTAAAATCTACAGTATTTCACCACAGATTCAACTCGAGAAAATTATGTTTGCTGTTTATTCAAACTCATTTTGAGCTAAAATGAGCTAAATGAGTTTTTTGGGGGGACAACTTAATAGTTTTATGTTCAATTCACTTACGTTTGTAAAAACATATAAGTTAACTTAATTCCTTCATGTTGTCCTAACCAGTGTTGGGGAGGTGACTTTGGAAATGTAACAGATTATAGATTACAAATTACCCTATTTAAAATGTAATAAGTGTTGTACCTTTTCGTTTACTTTATAAAAGTAAAGTAAGTGATTACATCTGATTACTTTTTGATTACCTTTAAGTTTCTAATGGATATTTTCAAATAAATCATGTTTAAGCATTTATATCAAGCAGATGTGAGCTTACAGTAGCTCTGTTTACTGCTAGAATTTCAACATCTTACATCACTTAAATTAAGATTATATTAATTTAATTTTAAAGTACAGCCACCACAAAACCAGAGCTTATAACAAAAACATCGTTTACTGTTGTTACAAAATCAAAATTTGAGTTAGTTGTGCAGGGTGATTTTTGTGGCATTTGCAATAAAAAAAAAATACATCGAAGCTATTTTTGCAATTTTCATTTTTAAATCGAAGCAACTTAAATCCAAGTGAATCAGATCTTAGTGATCAATAAAACTGTCAATGAAACATATGAGGCAGAACTGTTCAGTTCAATTATTTAGTGTAAATTCTATGCTGTACTAAACAGAAACAAATTATAGTATAAAACAGCAAAAACTAAAAATTCGCATTTAAAATACTATAGTAATTTATAGTAAAGGGAAATATTTAGGAATGAGCATTATATTGTATATACAGGGATATTTCTTAGCCCAGTCTTGACATTTCAGCTTGTGTGTCTTGTTCAGTGGTGGTCGTTTTTCAGCCTTTTTTACCTTGGCCATGTCTCTCTGAGTATTGCACACCTTGTGCTTTTGGGCACTCCAGTGATGTTGCAGCTCTGAAATATGGCAAAACTGGTGGCAAGTGGCATCTTGGCAGCTGCGCGCTTGACTTTTCTCAGTTCATGGGCAGTTATTTTGCACCTTGGTTTTTCCACACGCTTCTTGCGACCCTGTTGACTATTTTGAATGAAACGCTTGATTGTTCGATGATCACGCTTCAGAAGCTTGGCAATTTTAAGAGTGCTGCATCCCTCTGCAAGATATCTCACTATTTTTGACTTTTCGGAGCCTGTCAAGTCCTTCTTTTGACCCATTTTGCCAAAGTAAAGGAAGTTGCCTAATAATTATGCACACCTGATATAGGGTGTTGATGTCATTAGACCACACCCCTTTTCATTACAGAGATGCACATCACCTAATATGCTTAATTGGTAGTAGGCGTTCGAGCCTATACAGCTTGGAATAAGACAACATGCATAAAGAGGATGATGTGGTCAAAATACTCATTTGCCTAATAATTCTGCACTGCCTGTATATTCACAATGTTTCATTAATAAATTACACTACATAATGTAGTATCATTAGTAACTATCATGAACTAATAGTAATTACCATAGTATACTTTAGCCTTTACTACAGTAAGTAATAGACCTCGTCTCTCTCATCTTTCCATCAAGGAAATTTCTCGTGTTAGCCTAATTGGTTGGCGACGTCACTGACCAGAGCGAGAGGTGGCAGTAACGCACCAAAAAGTTTGTTGTCGACACTTAAATACAGGAGGAAGAAGAAATCACCATTCTCTATATCATATGGATTTGCTTTCACCGGCTAGACACCGGCTTCACAGCTCTGTGAATGTCGGTGCTGTCACTTATTGATCCACGATCGGTAAATGTAGCTTGTTTGCGCTACTTGAATAATAAAATAGCTTCGCTACTGAAAAGCTTTTTGATTTATAAAGTAGCGACGCTACCGCCACGCTACTGAGAAATGTAGTTAAGCTAGTAGCGTCACTACTTGTAGCGATGCTACTGCCCAACACTGTTAATGTGATAAAATAGCTTTGGCCAGAGGAGTCTGTTGGTGTCCTGAATTTCACAAATCGATAACTTTATGAGTCATAATATATCTTTCGAAATGAAAGGGTCTGTTTTTATTTCTGTACACTCACGATAATGACAAAAACATTTGCTTTTATAAAATAAAGAAAGGCTAGGTTACATACCTGCAGATGCTTCCTCATGCTTTTCAGCGGCAAAGAGGATTAGACGGGGTGCGCCGCAAATCAAAAGCATCAGAATAGCACCACTTTAATAAATGGTCTAAGCAGAAGGCATGGTGCATATCAAAAATAGGCAAAGCAACAGATCAATATTATTCAACATATGCCATATTTTTAAAGAACATACTTAGATCTAACCCCATTAGTAATCTTTAACATTTTCATAAGTAACTGTAATTTAATTACCCATTTTTTCTCAGTAACTGTAACGAATTACTGTCCGTAACGCCGCTACATGTAGCTAGTTACTCCACAACACTGGTCCTAACTGTTACAATCACCAGCGATCACAGCCAGAGATCGCTGGTAAACACACTCTCACATGAACTACAAATCCACCATGTTCATGGACTACATATTTAGTCATGCCACACGCACACACCTGATCCCAGTCACCTTTAATTACACTCACAGCTGAAGCTGCTTTGGTCTGATTACATGGACTTTAAGAACACCTCTCAAACACACAGTTGTTGCTGAGTCTTGTATCCTGAATAAGTGAACATTACGACGCGTTTCTCCTTGCCTTGCATTCCGTGTTTTAGACCTTTGCTTCATTTTGATTGTTATTCCCTGTATGCCGCCTGCCTTGTGACCTTCTGCCTGCTATTACGACTATGATTCTGGATTGCCCATATACATCTGCTTGTTCCTGTTTTGACCACTGCTTGCCTGAACATTCTAATAAAGACCTGCATAGGATCCTCATTGAAGCGTCTATGCTTATTACACTAACAAAAATCTATTAAGTAAACTTTTATTTTTTTTTTTTTTTTTACAAATTTAAGTTGATTGAACATAAAATAATTACGTTGTCCCCTCAAGAAATGTGTTTATCATTCATTCATTTTCTTTTCGGTTAAGTCCCTTTATTAATCAAAGGTCGCCCCAGCAGAATGAACCGCCAGATCTGTAAACTAATTGTAACTAATTTTAAATAAGTAGCTTGAACAAGCAGTAAACATTCTTTTCTGAGTATACTCAAATTCACTAACTTAATCTAAGGGACACCCTACCAGAAACGTACATTTTCAATTATAAAAATGTGATAGGGCCTGACCTTTAGGCAACATGGGCTCATTCTGAAAATGTATCCCTATCTACATTTCTGAAGATCGCAAATTCTGTAGCCTGAGGTATGTATGACTGCATTTCGTCTTTAAAAACAAACGCTACGAGGCAGTATGATGCTGTTTATTGTCGCGCTTACCAGCTGACCGATTACCTCTGTATGGACAGCTTTCCCACTGTTACCACTTTGTCCAGTAGCTCGCCATTTACATTGGAAGACTTGGGACACAGAGAGGAGGTGACCACAATGACGTGGTTCGAGTCCGACGTAGAACAGTTCCAGAAAGCAGGTAAAACAAAAACAAATAAAATAAACAAGTAAATAACAGGGTGAGAATGTGTGAAAACGTGATAAAAATCAGGCGAGGGCTTCTCTTTTTCTGGATTGCTTTTGAAAACACTGTCCGTTAGGTTTAGGAAAGGAGGATGGTGGGTTAGTTGATCATTTAGTCAATTAGTCGACTGCGGCCTCTGATGGATATACATGAAAACAGCAGGCCCGAATGGCACTTGCGAGAGAAATTTGAGATCTGAAAAAGCATACACAGCGGCCTCTAGTGGATTCGCGAAAACAAAAACTGCATAACAACGTACCTCCTGGTCAAGTATTTGGAGCTCTCCAGAAACCTATATAGTGGTACACATAATTAGAATGAGCCTGGGTAATGTTTTTAATCAATTGATGTGAATAATAACAACTTAAAAGTGCAATTTCTGAAGTTCATTCATTCATTCATTCATTTTCTTTCGACTTAGTCCCTTTATTCATCAGGGATCGCCACAGCAGAATGAACCGTCAACTTATCCAGCATATGTTTTATGCAGCGGATGCCCTTCCAGCTGCAACCCAGTACTGGAAAACACCAATACACACTCACATCCACACTCATACAGTACAGCTAATTAAATTCATTCAATTCCCCTAGAGTGCATGTCTATGGACCTGTGAGGGAAACCAGAGCACCCAGAGGAAACCCACGCCAACATGGGGAGAACATGCAAACTCCACAAAGAAATGCCAACTGACCCAGCCGGGATTCGAACCAGCGACCTTCTTGCTCAGAGGCAACAGTGCTAACCACTGAGCCACCGTGTCACCCCTATTTCTGAAGTTGTTTTTCTAAATAACAAAAACTATTAAAGCTGTAGGTTCAATAGGGTTCAAGCACAATGACAGGGTTTGTACATTTGTTACGTGTTTTTAATGAAGAAAAAAAATCTGAAAACCTTTACAGAAATCAACCATCAGTCCATTTTAGATTTTTTGGGGAGATCAAATACTTTTTATTCACTGTATTTATGTTTTAATTTCAAGGACAGATATTTCTGCAAGGCTAGACACTCTGTACTGCTCAAACGAGGAACAGAATGAGCTGTTTTGAAAAGGATGATTGTGGTACATTGTACTTATTTTGTCTTCTGGGAAACATGCAAGTGTTATCTGCTTCTGAATGGCAGGACTATGTGAAAAAATGACATAACATCTAAAAGTTTTCACCCCCTGCTCTTAATACATTGTGACTCTTTGTTGAGCGTCAGTGAATATTTTCACATTTAGGTTGTGTTTGAGTCTCTCAACGGTCCTTTGTGTGAAAAGACAGAGGTCAAAATAACTGTTGGGAAGTGGTCAAATCAACAGAAGATGCTGTAAAGAGAATGATTTGTAGCTGGAGGAGTTTTCTGTGACCTCTAAACTGCACCAGCATTTGGCTTGTTGTAACTCATCGACGTTGGGTCAACTCAATTGTTGAGTTAAAAAGTGTAACTTCATTCATTCATTTTCTTTTCGGCTTAGTCTCTTTATTAATCTGGGGTAGGGTTGGGTCGATAGATGATGTCATCGTCCATCGCAGATGGCCGATAGACATCACGATGCTGAGCCGGCAACAGCAACACGCTCTCGAAAAGTACACAAGGCACCGTTTACACTAATACGTCTTAGTTCAAAAAAAGCATTTTAGAAGGAAAACGATCCACGTCCAAACTGGCGTTACACTTAGCATTTTTGAACAGCCCTCCTTCCACACTATACCGCTTAAAACGCACATCAGGTGACCACATACACACAAACACACACACACACGCAGGCAAGCGCTGCAGCATATGCACACGTATGAGCTCCAGGCAGTCAGCGGGTGCTTTGAGCACAAAACCCCAGAGAGCAGTGCACGTTAGACAGTTTATCAAGGATGTCCCGCTGGATGGCGTCTCACTATAGTTGTTAAACGTGATATTTAATTAATCTTGTCTCTGTCTAACGACTCTTTAGTCTTTTGAATCTATCAGGAAACCTGTCACAGCGTCAGTACACTGCTTCAATCTTTCACGCTTGTAGTTAGTAATTTTAGTGAAAACCTCAGATACTGTTGGTTGGTTCCTCTTGGTTGTGCACCTTTTTTACCAACTAAGTTTGTCGACGCCATTATAACGACACAGATCACTCTGCCTACTCATGCCAGAGTCCCGCGGAAAAAGTGATTAACAGGTGATCATTTGTGTGTAACTTAACTTTATTTATTTATGATTTGCTTATGGGTAAAACAAAGACCATGCAGGTCAGGTAGTTGAAACGGTAGGCTACAAATAATTAATTTGTTATGAATTAATTAATTAATCATGAATAATAAATTCACCACCAAACGACGACGATGCCATCGATCATCACGATGTTTTACATTAGACATCGTACAATGCCAAATGGGACGACATCGCCCAACCCTAATCTGGGGTCGCCACAGTGAAATGAACCGCTAGCATATGTTTTACGCAGTGGATGCCCTTCCAGCTACAACCCATCACTGGGAAACACCCATACAAACTCATACACTACGGACAATTTACCTTATTCAATTCCCCTAACTCCACACAGAAATGCCAGCTGACCCAGCCGAGGCTCGAA
This sequence comes from Danio kyathit, assembly GCA_903798195.1. Classification (NCBI taxonomy): domain Eukaryota; kingdom Metazoa; phylum Chordata; class Actinopteri; order Cypriniformes; family Danionidae; genus Danio; species Danio kyathit. Next base: position 64,658,976 of record LR812536.1, read on the forward strand.
CCAGCGACCTTCTTGCTGTGAGGCAATTGTGCTACTCACTGCGCCACCGTGACGAAGTGTAACTTAAATTTAATTGAAAAAATTAACCCAATTATGGGTTTGTCCATATTTGACCCAACATTGGGTTATGACGACCCAGTGTACATAAAAACAGATCATCCTGGTAACAACACACAATAAAGATCCAAAAGGTATTTTGACTTATGAACCGCATATTTATCTTGATTTAAACATCTTTAATGCTAAATACCTTTTGCATTCTCATAGTCAGAGAATCATTACACTCTTAAAAATGCTGGGTTGTTGTCAAATAAAACAAACTCAATATTGGGTCAATTTTTCAATTAAATTTACAGTAAATTACGGTTAAGACGGTCCAAAAACTAGTACACCCAAATTTAAATCATTCATTTTAATTCAGCTTAGTCCCTTTATTAATCTAGGGTCACCACAGCGGAATGAACCACCAACTTATCCAGCATATGTTTTACGCAGCGGATGCCCTTCCAGCCGCAACCAACCATTGGGAAAAACCCATACACTCTCATTCACACACACACACACACACACACACACACACACACACGCACACACACACACACACACACACACACACACACACACACACACACACACACACACACACTACGGACAATTTAGCTTACACAATTCCCCTATAGCGCATGTGTTTGGACTATGGGGGGAAACCGAAGCACCCGGAGGAAACCCTCGCCAACACGGGGAGAACATGCAAACTCCACACATAAATGCCAACTGACCCAGGTGAGGCTCGAACCAATGACCTTCGTGCTGTGAGGTGATCGTGCTACCCACTGCGCCACCGTGACGCCCCCAAATTTAAATGTTAGGGAAAAATATTAAATTAAAAAATTAAAAAGAGCAAAATTCAAGAGAAACAAACAAAAAAAATAAATAGTTGAAATTTTGTAGTTTGTAATCGTTTTTCCCCAAGATATTGCATCAATGTAAATATATAATCTTTCAATTTCTAAAGATGTTAGGTTACTAAAATATTATTTTAATAAATATATCCATTAAAAAAACTGTTTTGTTCAAATGCGCCAGAATATATGACCTATATTCACTGAGAATGGATACAAATATTATATCAAAATGGAGTGTACTCATTTATGTTGAGCACTGTATATGTAATAAAATCCCACAGTTACTTATATATGTGTTTTAAATAGATCATTCATTTACATATATTCCATTACCCCACATGTGAACACCAAGCCAAAATAAATGTAAAAAATCAACACATGCATAATGTACTCAAAGCTAACTTATAATTGTGACACTGACACAGTGATCCAGCACATAATTAAGCTATTCCGTTATTACCCATGTGCACACTAAGACAAAAAAATAAAAAATTCAAGACACACAATGTACTTAAAGCTAACCTATGAGAATTCAAGACAACGCAGTTTCAATAATGGAGTTTTGTTATCATAGGACTCATGTGTGTCAGCAGCTTCCAGTGTCACTGTTGATCTCCACAAATAGACCGAGGAACCCCTGGCCTGGAGGTGTTGTGCCCGTATTTATAGGTCTGAAAAGCATCCGTGCATGAAACCAGCCATTGCTAGGTTATTGAGATCAACACTCTCTCCATGTCTTTCTCCTTTGCTCAAACACACACACACACATACATGTACAGCTATCTCTGGGTACTTCCCATAGACGTAATGATATTTATAATGACAAACTGTACATTCTATCCTCCTTCCCCAGTGCTATTTAATCCCGGTCACCTTTCGTATGTTTGTTTTTTTACATCAGAAGATTGTTCAAATTTGACAATAAGTGCCCTTCAAAGTGGATTCAACAGCATATTCCATCATGATTTCCTTTTTATAAGAACATTATGAGTCCTCCTGTGAAATGTTAATACTTTTTTGAATATTTCCCAAGTGATGTTTAATAGAGAAAAGATTTTTTCATCACATTTTTAAACATAATAGTTTTCAAAACTAATAACGTCTTTTATCTTTGCCATCATGACAGTGCATAATATGTACTAGTTATGTTGCAAGATAGTAGTAATCAGCTTAAAGTGCAATATAGGCAGTGATGTAAAGTAACAAATTACAAATACTCAAACTACTGTAATTGAGTAGCTTTTCTCAAGAATTGTAATTTACTAGGTAATTTTATAAATGTGTACTTTTACTTTCCCTTGAGTACATTTTTACTGCAGTATCGGTACTTTTACTCCACTACTTTCCTTCAACCTGCAGTCACTATTGTTTCTTGTCCATAGGGATTAACTGAGTAGAAAAGTCTTGTGATTCCTGTTCAATCAAATCACACATAGAAGGTAAAGGTACACATAGAATGTACTACCTTAAGACATGGGTGATTTATAATTGAAGCAAACTGTATTAAAAGTGTCCAAGATGTCCAAAATCTTTACATGCATTGACCCAGAGACTGTTTAGATGCGGGTCACTGATGAAAAGATGACGGATGTTTACTGTATGATGACCGAAATGGCCTTAAACACCCAGCAGGCACAAGACGTCAAAATGACGTCAGACTGAAGTTGTACCCCAACGTTGTGGGGATGTTGCATTCAGTTTGGAAATGAAAATCGGGTTGACGTCAGAACCCAACGTCAGGCCAACGTCAATAGCCCCTTTCACACATACAGACTGTATGTGTCAACAGGTCCTTTTTGAAAATACCTGTAAATTTGTTCCGGCAATTTTCAGGAAAGAGAAATTGTAACATTACCGGTAATTTGCCACAATGCTGCGCTGTGTGAACGCAGAAGGAAAATTGCCGAAAAGAGTGTATTCATGCTTAGAACGCGCGGACGTGAGACGTCTATTCCAGCCAATCAGAACATTCAGACGCATTCACATCCAGGCTGTTTCAAGAGTTCGCCCTTGCTGATGATTGGTTAGAATGCGTATTTGGCATGCTGTCCCGGGAGAGAGCCCTGAGCTCGTGAGATCCTCGAGCTCGGGGCTCCCTCCCGTTGCAGGGCAAGAGGGGAGTCTGAGCTCAGGTAGGTCTTGAGAGCTCCCCCTGCTTGATAATGGTAAATGTAGATTGTAAGAGCTATGGAGAGTGTATATGAATTCGAGCTTGTCTATGATGTCGATTTAGTTTTGTCAATTTACTTATGTTACATGTTTTTGGTCTGTGGGAGGAAACCAGAGAGCCCAGGGAAAACCCACGCAAATACGGGGAGAACGTGCAAACTCCACACAGAAATGCCGACTTGGCCAGGTAGGATCTGAGCCAGTGACATTCTTGCTGTGAGGCAATGATGCTAACTATTGGGCCTCCGTGCTGCCCTGACCAGGAAAGGGGAGGAGTAGGGGTGGAAGGGGGGATTCTTCAAGACAAAGATGGCTAAGGTAAGATACTCTGGTTTTTTATAGTGATTAGTAATCTTCCGATTGGTAGATCGTGCATTAGCTAACGAGGATCAGCTGCTATCAATCATAAGCGCGTGCTCCTCTCGAAATTAGTTTATAAATAAACTTTACTTCAAGAGTTCGCCCTTGCTGATGATTGGTTAGAATGCGTATTTGGCATGCTGTCCCGGGAGAGAGCCCTGAGCTCGTAAGATCCTTGAGCCCAGGGCTCCCTCCCGTTGCAGGGCGAGAGGGGAGTCTGAGCTCAGGTAGGTCTTGAGAGCTCCCCGAATTGCCTTCTTGCTCGGGACAGCACCCGCGTATTGAAGAACCCCCCACAAGGCAAGAGATTGCTGCTATATCCAGCTGCTGGATATAACGTTGGAAAGAAGGAAACAAAAGGAGGGGGGGGGCTCCTGCGGGAGCCTGAGCGGGTGGTGTAGTACGGGGATAACTCCTGCGGGAGTCAAGCTTGGGAAAACTCCTTCGGGAGCTAACTGTGCTGGATTCCCGCTGGGGTCGAAATGGGGGCTAGTGAAGACTCCAGCGGGAAAGGGCCATAGACTCCTGTAGGAGTCAGCTCGGGGAGCGACTCCTGCGGGAGTCAGAGCTGGGGAGTGAGGGCCTATGCAGAAAGAAGAAAGAAGCTGAGGAGGCTTGAAGAAGCTAAGATGCTAGAAGGAAGGAAAGTAGCTAAGAGCTTTAGTACCTAAAAGGAAAGCAAGGAATCAGAGTCCTCTTGTTGAGAGGAGAGAAGCGGAATACTTTGATGCTTAAAGTAAAGCATCGATGCAAAGAATAAGAGAATAAGGCGGAGTACTACGACGCTAAAGGAAGCGGAGTCATCGACGCTGGAGGAAGAAAGAGTGGAGTACTGCAACGCTAAAGGAAGCGGAGTCATCGACGCTGAAGGAAGAAAAAGCGGAGTACTACAACGCTAAAGGAAGCGGAGTCATCGACGCTGAAGGAAGAAAAAGCGGAGTACTACAACGCTAAAGAAAGCGGAGTCATCGACGCTGAAGGAAGAAAGAGCGGAGTACTACGACGCTAAAGGAGCGGAGTCATCAACGCTAGAAAGAAGAAAGGTGTTTTTTTTTTTTTAATTTAAGGGCCAGGCGGGGCGGTGATTGATTCCTGCGGGAATCGAAGCTCGGGGAGGGTACTCCTGCGGGAGTCAGAGCTGCGGGGCCATTCTCCTGCTGGAGTCAGGAAAGGGAGGGGCCGGTGGAGACTCCTGCGAGAGGGGGGCGGGGCAAGGACTCCTGCGGGAGTCAGAGCTAGGGAATGAGGCCTATGTGGAAGAAAGTTTAGTATCTGCGAACTAGTCACTAAGAAAAAGAAAGTAGGGAAAGATTAAATGCTGGAAGGAAAAGAAAGAGCTGGAGTAAAAGGGGAGAGGGGGCGGAAGACTCTACGCTTGAGGGAAGCGGAGCAACCGACACTGAAAAAGAGAGAGAGCGGAAGACTTCAACGCTTGGAGGAAGCGGAGCACTCGATGCTGAAGGAAGAAAAGGAGCGGAAGACTTCAACGCTAAAGGAAGCGGAGCACTCGACGCTGAAGAAATAAAGAGTTTATCTAATGGCCGGGTGGGGGAAGCGATTACTCCTGCGGGAGTAGGCTGCGGAGCACTCCTGCGGGAGTGAGGCTGCGGGGCACTCCTGCGGGAGTGAAGCTGCGGGGCTAGTGTTCTGCAAGTGTCGGGAAAAGGGATGGGGCAGTGAGGACTCCTGCAGTGGGATTAAATGTGTGTGTGGGGGGGGGGGTTGGGCTATATGTGCTCCCATAGCATTGTTTAACTGCCGTAACCAGGCGGGAGAGTGAGATAGATGTAATGATTTGAATGCAGGATGTAAGAGCTCTGCTAGTGAGACTCTTAAAATGACAGTGCTGAAATGTCAGGATAAGCTCAGCGTAGCTTCTCTGCTGCTGCAGAGGTGCGATGGAAGTCAAAGGTGCAGAAGAGAATTTAAGCTAAGTGGAGCATCACTACAGTTGCAAAGGTGCAATGGAAGTCAATAATAACAGGTAAATAGGCTTCCACTGAGGCGTTTAAACTGCTATAGTAGTGCTGGGGAGTGTGTCAGTAATGGCATGTTAAATGCAAGAGTATGTGACTGAATTATTTTTGTTTTACTGTACAGGCTGTATATTCAGCCATCTCTCCCAATCTTATCCCTAAATCCAAACCTCACAGAAAACATTCTGCATATTTACATTCTCAAAACCCTTCATTCTGTGTGATTTATGAGTGTTTTTTCTCATGGGGACCAATATACTGTCCCCACAAGGTCAGAATTTACTAGCATTTCCATACTTGTGTGGATATGTAGTCCCTACAATGTCAGGAACATAAGAAAGACACACGAAAATCTTGGGTTGTCATCTTTTATAGGAACTTCCCATTGACAAAATTATTATTTATACTGTACAGTACAGAGTGTACAGTTGAAGTCAGAATTATTAGCCCCCCTGAATTATTAGCCCCCGTTTATTTTTATTCTTCAATTTCTGTTTAACGGAGAGAAGATTTTTTCAACACGTTTCTAATCATAACAGTTTTAATAACTCATGTCTAATAACTGGTTTTATCTTTGCCAGGATGACAGCAAATAATATTTGACTAGATATTCTTCAAGACACTTCTATACAGTTTAAAGTGACATTTAAAGGCTTGACTAGGGTAATTAGGTTAACTAGGCAGGTTAGGGGAATTAGGCAAGTTATTGTACAATAATGGTTTGTTCTGTAGACTATCGGAAAAAAATTGCTTAAAGGGGCTAATAATTTTGTCTTCAAAATGGTTCATAAAAAATTAAAAACTGCTTTTATTCTAGCCAAAATAAAACAAACAAGACTTTCTTCAGAAGAAAAAATATTATCAGACATACTGTCAAAATTTCCTTGCTCTGTTAAACATCATTTGGGAAATATTTAAAAAAGAAAAAAATTCAAAGGGAGGCTAATAATTCTAACCTCAACTGTATATAAAGCCATCTTCCCTTACCCTACCCCTAAACCCAACTCTCACAGAATAACAATCTGAAGTTTTATATTTGCAAAATCCTTAATTCTGTGTAAATGATGAACTGCTTTCATCATGGGGACCAAATGCTGTCCCCACAAGGTCAAGATTCACTAGTATTTCTATACTTATGGGGATATTTGGTCTACACAATGTCAGGAACTTAAGGCACACACAAAATATATTGGATTTTCATATTTTATGAGGACTTAGCAATGATTTTTCTATGGTGCAGGCTGTATATTCAGTGCCCCAATCCTACCCCTAAACCCAACCTTCACAGAATTTTATTTGTTCTTGCATTTTTACATTCTAAAAATTCTTCATTCTGTGTGATTTATGAGCGGTTTTCGTCATGGGGACCAAAATGCTGTCCCCACAAGGTCAAAATTTACTAGCATTTCTATACCCGTGGAGATATTTGTCCCCACAATGTTGGGTTATCACGTGTGTATAGGAACTTATTGACAAAATTATTTTGTTTACTGTACAGACTACATATAAAGCCATCTTCCCCAACCCTATAAACCCAACCCTCACAGAATCTGAGGTTTTATATTTGCCAAATAATTTATTCAGTGTGATTGATGAGATGTTTTCATCATGGGGATCAAAATGCTGTCCCCACAAGGTCAGGATTTACTAGTATTTCTACACTTGTAGGGTAATTTGGTCCCCACAAAATCAGAAACATAAGGCACACACACGAAAAATGTTGGGTTTTTCTACAGGGCAGACTGTATATTCAGTCCTCTTGCACCAACCCTACCCCTAAACCCAACCCTCACAGGATTTTTTTTTAATTTATTTTTTTTTTTGCACTTTTACATTGTCAAAATTCTTCATTCTGTGTGATTTATGAGCTGTCTTCCTCATGGGGATCAAAATGCTGTCCCCACAAGGTCAAGATTTACTAGTATTTCTATACTTGTGGGGTAATTTGGTCCCCACAATATCAGAAACACAAGGCACACATACTGTATATAAAGCCATCTTCCCCAACCCTACCCCTAAACTCAACCCTCACAGAATAACAATCTGAGGTTTAATATTTGCAAAATACTTAATTCTATGTGATTGATGAGCTGTTTTCATCATGGGGACCAAAATGCTGTCCCCACAAGGTCAAGATTTACTAGTATTTCTATAAATGTTGGGATATTTGGACCCCGCAAAGTCAGAAACATAGGGCACACACACTCAAATACATTGGGCTTTCATATTTTATGAGGACTTATCAATTATTTTTCTATCCTAAACCCAAACACATGAACAAATTGCACTTTTACATTTTCAAAATGCTTAATTCTGTGTGATTTATGAGCGGTTTTCCTCATGAAGACCGAAAACAAAGTACCCACAAGGTCAAGAATTGCAGGTATTGCTACGTATGTTTGTGGGGACATTTGGTCCTCATAACGTGATGAATACCAGAACCACACACACACACACACACACACACACACACACACACACACAGTAAAATACAATGCTAACTGTGTTACAGCTACTCCTACACACTCCTGCTGCTCTGCAACTTGTGAAGCAATCGCAGGGGGAGTCAAAGAGCGTTGAGTTCATTTCAGTTCCAATCAATGCTACAATGTAGATCAGTGGTTTTCAATTGGTTTCGCTTCAGGAGCCTGATTTTACATCGACTCTGCACACTACCAACTTTGTTTATGCAAAAGTAAGCAAAATCTACTGCTATTTTATTTGTTAGTAATATATATACAGTGATGTCTGCCAGAGGAAAATGATTCGGAAATATTGATGTGGATTTATACTGTATAAGAGCAGATGTGCTTGGGAAGTTGTACTGTACATGTTCTGCATTTCAACTGATCCATTAGTGATAATGTGGAAACAAGCTTGTTAGATATGTGCATGAGAATGATTGCTAATCAAATTCAAGAGGGAAATGATGAAATATTAATAACTGATTATAATGTAGTCAATATGTATACTTAATGAGTTTTAAAGCATTTTACCATGGTAAAATAAGAGCCATTTACTAACAGAAACTGCAGTTTGCATTTTGTCAGTTAAATAATTTCGCTTATTTTCTCTTCTTAAAATAACATGCTTTTAATTTGACATTAAAGCATGTGGTCACAAAAAAAGCAGATGTTTTACAAGATCTCATCCGGACATCACCATTTACACAAAATATATTCGAATAACATACATCAATACGGGGGTAAAATGTAATTTACAAAATGAAATAACGTACGTATTCTGGCCTGTACTTGTTATAACATAAAATAATAAGTGGTAACACTACAGTATATTATTTTTAAATGTTTAAAACCTGCATAATGACTAATGGAGAAATCCTCCATCAGTCTGGAGGATATAGAGGCAGAGCATAAAGATTTCAAGTGATAATTAATTAATATTAATGAGCTGCATTGTTATCTTGAACAGAGTCACCAAAAATGATATAAACATGCCTTACAATATTGTTTGGTAAATTTTCAGTTTATCAAATATTGTTGCACTGAATTGCATTGTACAGTAGAAGTTATCTTCTGTAAATCATGGAAAAAATGCATGATATATGCATGATATATATATATATATATATATATATATATATATATATATATATATATATATATATATATATATATATATATATATATATATATATATATATATATATATATATATATAGGGTTAAAAGTTTGGGATACTGAGAAACCCAGCACTGGGTTAATATTGGATAAAACACATGCTGGGTTATTATAAAATTTTACAATTTTAAACCATTTGCTGGGTTGATTTTTTTTTTTTTAAATCAGCGCTGGATAAAATATTAAAAAAAATAATAAATAAATAATAATAATAATAATAATAATAAATACATATATATATATTCATTCATTTTCCTTCGGCTTTGTCCCTTTATTCATCATAGCCACAGCGGACTGAACCACCAACTATTCCAGCATATGTTTTACACAGCGGATGCCCTTCCAGCTGCAACCCAATACTGGGAAACACCCATGCATACTCATTCACACACACACACATGCATTATGGCCAATATAGCTCATCAATTCACCTGTAGCACATGTGTTTGGACTGTGGGGAAAACTGGAGCACCCGCCACCCGGAGGAAACCCATGCCAACAGGGGGAGAACATGCAAACTCCACACAGAAATGCCAACATGACCCAGCCGAGGCTCGAGCTCGAAGTCAAAACTGTAAATGAGCCAAGTCCAAATTATAGGACACAGAAATGTTTAATTCACTGCTCTACAAGGTCTTGAGGCGATGCAGTCTGTTAGTTTATCTCTCATCCCCTCCGAGATGTGAGCAGCACAAAGCCAGAATTTGGGTTAAAAAAATAACCCATGATGTTTCAGAGTGATGCAGGGTGAAATGACTCAGCATGCATTTGGGTTAAAAAAAATAACTCAGACTGACCCTGCAAATGGGTAAAATAAATTTAAACAAAAATAACCCAATAAAAATGACCTAGCAGGCTGAAACCAGCCCTTTGAGTTACAAAAATAATCCAGCATTTTTTTGATAATTCATTTTTGATCATAAAATAATACAAATAACCCAAATAAAATGACCCAGCAGCACAAAAACATCAGTTGGGTTAAATTAATAGCCAATGTTTTTTTTAGAGTGATGCTACACAATGGAAAACGTTACTAAGTTAAAATAACTTAATAAAATGACCCAGCATTTGGTTAAAAAAAATAACTGAGCAATTTTCAGACTGACCCTGCACATGCATAAAATAATAAAAAAAATAACACAATAAAAATAACCCAGCAGACTGACCCTGCACATGGGTTAAAAAAAATTATAAAAAATAAGCCAATAAAATGACCTTACAAGCTGAAAGCAGCATTTGAGTTACAAAACTAACCCCACATTTTTTTTAGTTATTCTAATGGGTAGAAAAACCCATTAAAAATGACCCAGCAGCAGAAAAAAATGAATTTATTATTAAATAAATAGCCCATCAGATTTCTTTCAGAGTGATGCTATATTAGTGAAAATGAAATAACTTAATGTATAAATTAATAAAATAATGAAATAAATTTAAATAACTTAATAAAACGACCCAGCATTTGGGTAAAAAAATAACCGAGCAACTTCCAGACCGACTCTAAGCCTGATTTTTCATCACATGGATGAAAATATATTTAAAAAAAAAACAATAAAAATGACCCAGCGTAAAACATGAGTGTTGCAGAGTGGAAATGACTCGCATTGGGTTAAAAAATAACCCAGCACTTAAAAAAAAAGTGAAACAGTATACATTCACCTCACAAAAACTATGACATACACCATACTTTACAACTCTCCATATGTTTCAAATCTTTTAGCATATTGAGGTTGATATGTTGGGGAGACACAGTGGCTCAGTGGTTAGCACTGTGGCCTCACAGCAAGAAGGTCACTGGTTCGAGTCCCAGCTGGAATTTCTGTATGTTGTTTGCATGTTCTCCCCGTGTTGGCGTGGGTTTCCTCCGGGTGCTCCGGTTTCCCCCAAAGTCCAAACACATGCGCTACAGGGGAATTGATGAACTAAATTGACCGTAGTGTATGAGTGTGTGAATAAGAGAGTGTATGGGTGTTTTCCACTACTGGGTTGCAGCTGGAAGGGCATCCGCTGTGTAAAACATATGCTGGATAAGTTGGCGGTTCATTCCACTGTGGCGACCCCTGATGAATAAAGGAACTAAGCCGAAGGAAAATAAATAAATGACTCCACCTTGTTCATGCATCCACCTGCTTGCTTTAGAGGTAAAGATGTAATTGCACCAAAACAGTGTAGAATATAGCGTGTCTAAACTGTCTGCAACCATTTAAAAGCAAATCTAGCACTATTTATTTTCCCTCCAATGCATATTATAATTATTTTCTGATTAATAAACCGACCTGTGACCATTCTTGAGTTGTGACGCACCAGCTGAGATCCACTGACGCGTATGTGACGCTGCTGGCTTTACACACTCACACATTTTAATTCTCTATAATCTTTAACTACTGTTTTCGCTATATGGCATGACTGAATATTATACCCATAAGCATGATCTTATAGTCTGTCTTTGCTAAAACATAAACGCGGTGATTAACAACAAGGACTTTCCCATAATTACAGTTCTTCGACAGCATGACTTACAATGCAAAACACAAAGCAATGCATACAAATGTAGGGAATTTCCTTTTCTCCTGTTTTCAGAGGATTGAGTGTGTAGTTTACTGACGTGCAAAGATAATGATCACCTTGAGCTTGTTTATTTATTTTGCATTCTGTATTCTGTTATTCGACATGAAGAATTAGAGCATGTTTACATCTTGAAATCACAGGCAACACTTCTGTATCACGCTGTGCTCAAACGACTGTAACTAAAGACACACGGAGTCAAACACTGCGCCGAATGGAAAGTGAAGTATGCCGTTTGATCACTGCAGTGCCTTTGGCTTTTCTACATAACATCACACACCCAAAAGTGTTTAGAAAAGGAAATGTAAGACAACAGCATTACAAACAAACCTCGTCTGCCTTTGGCACAAACTCACAGTAGCTGAAGAATGAGAGTGAGCCGTCGCAAAGTAGTCGTTGTATACAAAATTAATTACTTATTTGCTCATTTAAAATATGCTGACTGTACATTTTAATTCACTTTATTTTGCACCGAAGCAGAATATGCTTTTTTTTTAATAAACATTGTTGCATGAATATTTTCATCACTGAATTTTGAATTATTATTTGGTTTTTAATCTGAGGTCAAATGTTTTTACTTTATGATTCTTATTAGTTTAGTTTTTGGTATAATTTCTATATAGTTTAAAATATTTACTTTAAGTGTTTTTTAAGTGTTAATAATTAATTAGTAATATTAGCTAATAAAAATATTACAGTTCCATTTATTTTACTTCCAAAAAAACTTCAAGAGTTCACTCTTAGCTGAGGATTGATTATAAAGCTTGTTTGGCATGCTGTCCCGGGAGAGAGCCGTGAGCTCATAAGATCCTCGAGCCCAGGGCTCCCTCCCGTTTGCAAGGCGAGTTTGAGTTCAGGTAGAGCTTGAGAACTCCCCTGCTGTAGTAGCTAATGAACAAGTGATAACTACGTACTCTTAAGTGATAACTACGTACTAGGAGCATGTCTATAGTGCCGATTCGGATTAGTCAATTAACTTAAGTTGCATGTTTTTCGACGGTGGGAGGAACCCGGGGAAAACCCACGTGAGCACGGGGAGAACATGTAAACTCAGCACAGAAACGTCAGCTGGCTTGGTAAGGACTAGAACCAGTGACGTTCTTGCTGTGAGGCAACAGTGCTAACCACTGGGCCACCGTGCCACCCATCTAGGAAAGGAGGAGGAGTAGGGGTGGATTCATTTATATAACATTTATACTCCTGGAACTTTTGGCAATACTGCACAGAAACCATAAGTCCGGCGATCAACCAGTCCTCATTTGTAGAAGAGGCTTGTGTATTGTTGGTAAAAAAAAATATGGTTTGTCTAACCCCATTACTTTGTTCATTATTAGGCCAAAACCAAAAAGTGTTACTTTGTGGCCCGCTCTCCCCTAGCTACTATGGTTAAACTGAGGTGTATTTATTTATTTATACTTGCATAATCGCACAAAGCGGTCCTAAGATGAAAACTGATGAAGAGTTTTGATCCTCTACAAATGTGGACAATTGTATAGTCGTAGAAAAATAGCAGGGTCATTTGTTTACGTTTATTATTTGTTGTGTTACCACAGCATCTACTGAATTAAAACAACAGATTAAATCATGTAGGCCTTACTACTGTATAAACTAGCATAGTTAAAGACACTAGCCTATAATAATTACTATAAACTACAACAGTATTGTTTTTTAAATGTGAGAACATCAATTAAGTATTGTGAAATGCAACCGATACTTCTCACACAGCTCCTCATGGGTGATCTGTAAACACTGAAACTTGTCTCATTAATAACCTCTCTCTCTCTCCCTCTCTCTCTCTCTCTCCCTCTCTCCCAATAGTATCTCCCCTCCCTCATCCCTGCATCCATGTATGAGAGTGTGTAGGCTATGTGTGTGCTCATGTGTTGGTGTGTTTTGTTTTGTTATTATGAATAATGCGAAAATCCAAAGTACAAAAAACAAAATAATAATAATAATAATAAACATGTTAGAAATAGTTTCAACGTAATACCGCATTTTAGCAAGCAAACATATAAATTTAAAAGGTTTGGTTTGTGAATTGACATGTGTGTAGCTAATATGAAATGTTAATAACATAAGAAGATTGAGAAAACATGTTGTTTTTACCTCTTTATGTTTCTCAGGCATGACGTGTCAGGCGCGCAGCTCGTACTTGGACTCGGAGGTGCTGTGGGGCTTCCGCTTCACCCCGGTGCTTTCCCTGGAAAAGGGCTTCTACGAAGTCGACTACAACAACTTTCACGACATATACGAAACCAACACCCCGACCTGTAGCGCTAAAGAACTCTCCGCCCGGTTAAAAGAGAGCCCCCTGCTCCCGCACCTGCCGCTGCTCAGCCCGGACCTCAGGGCGCACACAACGGACCCGTTCCAGACCACAGAGGACCAGGCCGAGCACGACGCGGACACCCCGCCGGAGACCAACAACGGATCGGCAAACCGCCTGGAGGAGAATCCCTGAGGAAAGCAGACTGTAGAAACTGGCGTGCTTCTTCTTTCCCTTCTGCATGGAGAGATTTCCTTGCAATAGCCATGCAATACGACCACCCCAAAACCCCTCTAGAGAGCCGAGCTGATGTGTAGATGGAGGTTAGACCGCTGATCTATATTACTGGATTACTGCTCATGGCGTTCGTAACTCGTGTTAGGTTGTCAGTTTAATTCACCACCACTGCGTAAATCCTTCATTAAAATGTCCTGTGGTAATCATCTGGTACTGCAACATATATATTAACACACGACCAATGAACCGTGCGAATTTGGGCAGATTCACCACAGAGCTACCAAAGCATTCAGCATTAGATGATGTGTGTGGTTTTTCTGTTGTTGTTGTTTTTACTGAAACGCTAATAAGCCACATGAGAAAAACACTACACTGTAAAGTGGTTAATTGCTTTTAAAAATTGAGTAAACCTGTTGCCTTAAAAACAACAAGTTGACTTTAGTTGAGTCAATTCATTATAACTTTGGTTGAATTCATTTTTATAATTACACAAATGATTCATGTACATAACAATATTAAGGATATGAGTTTACTCACTTCAAGTAAAGTCAACTTAAGACCCAGAATTTGTTCTATACATGAGCTCATTTGTCCTATTTTGACTGCTATGTCCTCATAAACTGTGAAAATAACTAATCGAAGAAGGCTTTAAGACCAGTTCAGTCATCTTTCGCTACTGACCGACTGTATTGATGTCAAATAGATAATACAGTTTACAAGTAACCAAATGTTGGACCCTGTTCTTGAATTTACAAATGACAGGTGGCGCAGTGGGTAGCGCTGTCGCCTCACAGCAAGAAGCTCGCTGGTTCGAGCCTCGGCTGGGTTGGTTGGCATTTCTGTGTGGAGTTTGCATGTTCTCCCCGTGTTCGCTTGGGTTTCCTCCGGGTGCTCCGGTTTCCCCCACAAGTCTAAAGACATGCGCTAAATTGTCCGTACTGTATGAGTGTGAATGAGTGTGTATGGATGTTTCCTAGTGATGGGTTGCAGCTGGAAGGGCATCCGCTGTGTAAAACATATGCTGGATAAGTTGGCTATTCATTCCGCTGTGGCGACCCCAGAATAATAAAGAGACTAAGCCTGAATGAATGAATGAATGAAAAAATGACCAATAAAAAAAGAGTGAAGCACTAAAAGGTAATTCTGTAGCATATTAAAGTTAATTTTAATACTAATTAGGCTATTGTTGTTATCTATGAATTTTCAAATGTACTATTTTACAAGAGAAACCACAAAAATTGGGAAGCTCTACGTTATTACTATTATTATTATTATTATTATTATTATTATTATTATTATTATTATTATGTTGTAATTATTTATTATTCAAATGGCCAAATTCACACAGAGGAAAGTTGAATGTGCTGTCCAGCTTGTTATTTGCCTAACAAATGACAATAGACTACAGTGTTTAATTTAAAACTTTAACAGACTCCTTTTTTTCTATTCAAATCATTCATTCAGTCATTTTCTTTTCGGCTTAGTCCCTTTATTAATCTGGCGGTGCCACAGCGGAATGAACCGCCAACTTATTCAGCATATGTTTTACGCAGCGGATGCCCTTCCAGCTGCAACCCATCACTGGGAAACATCCATACACATTCATTCACACACATACACTATGGAAAATTTAGCTTACCCAATTCACCTATACCACATGTCTTTGGACTTGTGGGGAAACCGGAGCACCCGGAGGAAACCCGCGCAAACACGGGGAGAACATGCAAACTCCCTGTTCAATTAAATTCCTGTTTATTTATATAGCGATATACAGTTGAATTCAGAATTATTAGCCCCCCTTTGATTTTTTTTTCTTTTTTAAATATTTCCCAAATTATGTTTAACAGATCAAGGAAATTTTCACAGTATGTCTAATAATATTTTTTCTTCTGGAGAAAGTCTTATTTGTTTTATTTCGGCTAGAATAAAAGCAGTTTTTAATTTTTTAAAAACCATTTTAAGGACAAAATTATTAGCCCCTTTAAGCTCTTTTTTTTCTTCGACTGTCTCCAGAACAAACCATCTTTATACAATAACTTGCCTAATTACCCTAACCTGCCTAGTTAACCTAATTAACCTAGTTAAGCCTTTAAATGTCACTTTAAGCTGTATAGAAGTGTCTTGAAAAATATCTAGTCAAATATTATTTACTGTCATCATGGCAAAGATAAAATAAATAAAATAAGTTATTAGAAATGAGTTTCTAAAACTATTATGTTTAGAAATGTGTTGAGAAAATCAATAAAATCCATTAAAAAGGGGGGGGGTGAATAATTTAGGGGGGGCTAATAATTCTCACTTCAACTGTATGTATATACAGTATATATAAAATGATATATGATGTGATATATTTTGTATTTTTAAAATAATAAGTATAAATAAGCTTTTTTCCAAATAATTAGGAAATGTTTTTGGTACATTAAAAATTGTGGATATGATGACCACCCAACAAGCTGATCCAGAAAAAAAGTGCTTAAAATGTCATTAAAAAATGCAAAACCTCAAATGAAAAGAAAATGAGGCGAATAACTACAAAAAAAAGTCCACTTTTTGAGAAAAAAAAACCCACCCCTTTCACCAGGCTGGCTACAGACCTGTAAAAGCAACAAGTTGACTTTACTTTAAAAAGTGAGTCAATCTATTGTAACGTTAATTACACACATAATTCATGCACGTAATAATTTTAAGGCAATGGGTTTACTCACTTTAAGTAAAGTCAACTAATGGCTTTAAAAGCAACAAAGTAAAGCAAGCTAATCACTTTTTTAGTGTATAGTCATTATTAACATTAATATTAAATGCTATAGTGTTTTTGAATCATATTATTATACAGTTCTTGAATGAATCTGCTAAATTAACTATATAGTAGCTAATATAAATGAATGATCCAGTTGGCTACCCTGAGTTTTACTATAGTATATGATATGTGTGACACACAAAACCAGTCTTATGTTGTGTTGATATTAAGCATAAGATTTTCGCCTTGGATAAAAATATCACGGTATTACAGTATTGTGATTACTGCTCTAAATTAAGTTCTTTTTAAATGTCTGGGTTAAAACAACAACTTTTTTCCCTCATTGAACACAATATATTTAATTTTAAGAAACATTTAAAATATTTCGGACCAGTAGCTTTTGATGTGGAAGTTCCTTTTCTGCTGAATTTACTGTTGCCCTAAAAAACTAAATAAAATAGTTGTGAAAAACATGTACAACAAAACAACAACAACAAATAACTTACAGTACATATACTGTACCTTAGGAACAGTATAACAGAAAACATTGGCGGTTTTAAAACCTTTGCTGCGTCCCAATTCGCATACTTATACTACGACCTAAAAGTATGTACTTTTTTTGTGGACGAAAAATATATACTTTTGAGTGAGTAACAGAAAAGTATGCAAGCTTTGGGACATACTACTTCCTCGTTACACAGATCGTTGTGTTGCTTAGTTAAGAGCCCTGTCAATCATCCACATTTCTGTCGTATTTAATTTCCTACCTTATTGGAGAAGCAGCAGCAGGATAATCTCCCATTCACGAGTCTTTCATGCAGAGAAATCTCCTCAGGTCTTTGGATAATTCTGCGTTCAGACGGTAATGTCCAAACACGTCTTTATATAAGTTCAGTATTGTTGTTGCAGATGAAATATAACACAGACGACACTATTTAAATATTCTCCAGTGGGCTAGATATTAATTAACAGCCATACAAACATCTTTACCGAAGCCTCTCTGCTACGGTTGGTCTCGCGCGTCCATGTTTGTAGATTGTTTACACTTTTCACCCGCGTTTTGTAGTTCTAATCGAATTCACGTCCAAAGCGCAATGTACTGTGGGCAATATCAGCGGTTAGAGTATGGACGCTTCTACACTTAAAATTTTGACCGGAAATAGTAAACCATCCGGGAGTTTTTGGCATACTCTTTTCAACATACTACGATTTGGGACATGCTAATTCTATTTTCACATACTATTTAGGACGGATAGTATGCGGATTGGGACGCAGCACTTGACTTTTCCAAATCATGGTAAACCTTAAAACCGGTTATCGTCCCATATAGTTGATATATTTTCGGCAATAGAAAAAAAATATATTGTATGAAATGATTGATTTCACTTTCACATCTAAAATCAGTATTAAGTAAATATCATGTTTCATAAAGATATTAGTTAAATGTCCTGTAAATCTATCAAAACTCATTTTTCATTAGTGATGTATTGCTAAGAGCTCAATTGTGACCATTTTTAAATGCAGCTTGCTCAATATTTAGATTTTTTTAACCTCAAATTGTTGTATTTCAGCTAAATATTTCCTATCATAACAAACCATGCATCAACGGAAAGCATATCTACTCAGCAGATGATGTTAACATCTAGGTTTTGTGATTTAGGGTCACATATTATAATAAAACACAGCATGGTTTACTATAGCACAAACTAAAGTGTACTAAAATGCAGTATTATGGTTTATAATTGCTGTAAAATACTACATAATTCATATTACAATATGACTTTTCAAAGAAACTATATTATCTAGGGTTTCTTTTAACACCACCCATCACATATGTTACAAGAATATTACATACAGCAAAATCAGGTGTTGAATATTACAGAAATGTGAAAGTAATACCAGACTTTACCGCAAGAACATTACGGGAAGATTACAAACAGCACAACGAAATCCTGCGGTTAACATCACTGATGTGAACGTAATACTCCACACTTTGCCTCAAGAGCATTACAGGAATATTACATTCCATACAACAAAATTCTGTGGTAAAACGTCGAAAAATGTGTTATATTGAATACCACAAGACATTTTGGTAAGGTAACACTGCTGATATACATATCCAGCTGGTTAGAGGAAAAGCTCAATGCATGGGCTGTGTTCCCATTCTCACGTTCCCTACGCAGTGTTCACTGCTTCTACTTCCTGATCGTGGGAAATCTTCACTTCAGAATGTTCATCTCCTGATTTGCACAACACCACCGCCTGCAGCGTTTTCACACACAGACGACGGTTAATGGAGAAAACAAAGGGTGACATAATACAGTAGTCAACATCTAAAGTGGATCACAAGCGTCTTTCAGAACCATTCTAAGACTGAGAAATAGCTATGATAATAATAATTCCTTACATTTATATAGCGTTTTTCTGGACACAGCACTTTACACATTTTTCTGAAGATTCGTTTTAGGACATATTTGACGAAAGGTTCAAATGTTGACTGCTGCATACCATAAATGCAATGTGTATTCACATATACTACAGGGCTGTTGAATGCTTGATTCTGATTGGCTGGTGAACATTCTAAATAGGGCTGCACAATATATCGTTTCAGCATGGATATCGAAATGTGTGCATTCGCAGTAGTCCCATCGCAGGATATGAAATGTTGAATGGGGATTATAGTTGATCAGCAGAACAGTTGAGAATAAGGCAACTTCATTTTAAGCGTTCGGGTGCAAAACAAAAGTACATTTATAACTTCAATGAGGAGTTATTTTACTGAATTACTACAATGAAGACTATACAGTGTTGTTTTAGCTGCATTTCATTGTTCAATTCTCGTAGCTGAATGCAGTTTGACTCTTCAGAAAACCATAACACACTGTTTATTTTTACTTTTTATAATTATATTTGCTTGCAATTTGTTTATAATTTTTTTTATACGTGATTCACACCCTTACAAAATCACCCAAATCAATATGAATTAATAATTTCTTTCCAAATTGAGCTATTGAAGCACCTGCTTCAAATGTTATCGCTCGATTGAATGGGGGTTATCAGTGGTTATTAGCTGATAGATATGGGCCAGTAGGGGCCTTCTGCGCCTACTGGTAGGCTCAAAATGCTGTTATCATCCATCCACATGGTTAATAGTCTATACTAATAGAGAAGACTCCAGATCCAGATCTGTTTTTGCGTTACGGTGACGGTTGGGGTAGACATGAATAAAATACAATTAATGGGAAATTTAATAAATAATATAAATAATTCTCGTTAACTTCAAGCCGCAGCTGTATGTGATCTATAGCTGATTAACTATGTGGATGGGTGATAACAGCCTTCTGAGCCTATCAGTAGGCACAGAAGGCCCCTACTGGCCCATATCAACTGATAACACCCATTCAATCGAGCCATTTCTCGTCACAATTTATATAGCTGAAAAACTAAATATCGCAATGTCAGATTTTTCCAATATCCTGCAGCTCTAATTCTATAAACCCACCGATATCTCATGGCAATTCGTAACTTTTTGATTTGGTGGCTAATTCATATTCATTTGTACGATCTTATTAGTGCAATTTAGTATGATTTGACGGTTGGGTTTAGGGGCGGGGTTTGGTGCCACGCCCCTTTAAAAAAAATCCTATTTTCATATAACTGAACAAATTTTTATATAACTACCACTGAACAAACAAAACATAAAATAGTTAAGTTTCCTCAAGAGATCGGGCTGAATAGATGCACAGCTAAAGTAGTTCCGGCAGGTTTTTGGTGCATTACAACTTTCAATGAGATTTATAAGAAACTAGTGCTACACACTGGAGCAGTTTGAAAACAAAAATGTCTGAAACAAATATCTAAACAGTGTGTTTAGGTGTGAGAACTGTATTACTATCATACTTATTTTTATCAGCATTGTTTGCCAATAACTCAATCAATTAAACATAATTTCTTATTTTTTCAATAGAATAATTCAAGCATAGTAAGAAATACCAACACGATCTCATGGCAATTCGTGACGTTTTGATTTTGTGGCTAATTCATATAAATTCGTACAATCTCATTCATACAATTTAGTATGATTTGCTCATCACCAATGACGGTTGGGTTTAGGGGCGGAGTTTGGTGCCACACCCTTTTTAAAAACTCGTATTTTTATATAACTGAACTCATACGAATTAGCCACTAAACGGACAAAACGTAAAATAGTTACTTTCCTTGTGAAATCGGGCTGGATAAATGCACAGCTAAAGTAGTTCCGGCAGGTTTTTTGGCGCATTACAGCTCCATATCCCTACGCTGAATGATATGAGTTATTTCACAGCTACAACAGTCAAGCAAATCACCTCAAAACACAACATTCAATGAGATTTATAAGAAACGAGCTCTACAAAATGTCTGAAATACAAGTGTGTTTAGGTGTGGGAACTATATAATAAGCAAACATTCAACAGTCCGTCATCAATTAAACATCAATACAATGCATCATTATGAAATACCAATATGTCAGTGCAGAGACTTCGCTTTTTTTTTCTGACGTAATGAGCAATCCTCTAATATAGATCAGTGGGTTAGACGCACAAACAGATTTATATTACTGCACATGTTACTCTATTTTAGCTTTATAAATATTTTCATGATATCAGTCGACACCCTGTACCTCAAGGACGAAAATAGTAGCCATATACTGTCAACATCCGTCAATGAAGGATGTGGAGGTCGAATCCCATAATCCAACCATAGCGAATCAGCTTTAATAGAATCCCAATGCAAAGACTCTTTTAGGAGAATCATGGAGCCAAACACGATGCTTGTGTGTTTAACCATGGCAAAGGTCTGTGGTTTCTTTAACCTGTTCTACTGTATGTTTTATCTGCATTATACTTGTTGATTTCCCCCTAAAGGCCTGTTCACACCAAGAATCAGAACTATTTTAGAGTCCTCAGAATGCTCTGTGTAAATGCCCAAGCTCTAGGGGTGTCTGAAATTAAGAAAATCTTTATATATTTGGTTGGATAATGATAATTAACTTTTAACGGCATGGTGGCTCGGTGGTTAGCACTGTGGCCTCACAGCAAGAATGTCGCTGATTCGACTCCCAGCTGGGTTAGTTGGCATTTCTGTGTGGAGTTTGCATGTTCTCCTCGTGTTGGTGTGGGTTTCCTCTTGTTTCCCCTACAGTCCAAAGACATGCGCTACAGGGGAATTGACTCTAAACTAAATTGACTCTCAACTAAATTGGCCATAGTGTATGAGTGTTTGTGTGTGAATGAATGAGTGTGTGTGGACGTTTGCCAGTACTGAGTTGCAGCTGGAGGGGCATCCGCTGTGTAAAACATATGCCGGAATAGCTGTTGATTCATTCCGCTGTGGCCCCTGATGATTAAGGGACTAAGCTGAAGAAAAATGAATGAATGTTTTGTAGCCAAATCGAAAATTTCTTAATAATATTGACCCTTAAAATGCTTTTAAACTTTGTAAAACTTATTTTATTCCTGCCAAACTAAAGAAAAAAAGTCTTGAAAGTCCTTGCTCTGTCAAACAGTACTTGTGAAATATTTGAGAATCAAAATTTAATAGGAGGAGGAAAATTTTGGCTTCAGCTGCATATGTTTAAAATATATATATACTGTATGAAGAGTTCAGATGCAAAAGCCGCTAAACACCACTTCCGCCAATGAGCTAATGACATTGAGTGAATGCTTTAGACACGTAGTACATGTTTAACAAATAGATTTGCTCCAAATCATCTAAATCGCAGCGTCAGCGCATTCAGAAATAACAGTTTGTTGGCAAAAGCCGCTAAACGCCACTTGCCTTTGGCAGCAAAAGCCGCTATATCCCGAGAACCAATCAGAAGGCGTGAATCGAATCATATGTTTTCAATGTAGCAGCGCGCTGATACGCCGGCTTATATTCCGCTTCCGATTTCGATTTTAAAAGACGGAGTTTGATGAACTGCATGAGCCTGTACGACTGTCAGTGAATGACAAATGAAAACGTCCCTTACCTCAAAACTGTGCATTATAAGAAAAAAAAAAACACACTGTACAGTCGGAGGTGTAGCATCCATTCATAACGTTTGTTTACACAGCGACGCTACTTTAAATGAGTCTGATTTACTGTACATTAAACTGCAACTGTTTCACGAAAGACGAAGTTAAGATGCCGTTCTTTTATCCCACATGGATAAACAAGAGACCAAGACCTTGAGTATGGTGAGAATGAATGATTGACAGCTTCTAAAATTGTCTGAGAGGCGTCCCCTTTTTGCCCAGTAGGCCTGCCTTGTGTTTTATTTGCTAATTTAAGCTATTTTTTAAAAGATAAATATAATGTATAAAACTAAACATCATTTATATTACTTCATAATTCCTATACATCTGATCAGCTTTTTATATTAATGGACAATGCACAGATATTGATGTTTCACAATGTTTTACACTACATTATTATAATCTACCAAGCTTAGTTTGCAATGTTTACACTTCCATTAAATCTAAATCCCAAATATCAGAAATGACAACAGATTGTTCAGATTTAATGTCAGTTTTAATGTTATTGATTAATGCACTTAAGGACAGATTTCATTCATTCATTTTCCTTCTGCTTTTTCCACAGTGGAATGAACCGCCACTTACTTGACAGATTTATATATTTTTAATTTTATCTGGTTTGTGTAATGTGTTTTATGTTTGGTAAATTAATTTCTAATTGCATCTTTAGTGATTTTCAACTAATTACACTGTCTTGTCCCAACAGGTGGATTTAGAGGTTTTTGCATAAAAAGCAGACGTGGATTTAGCTGGTTTTGATGTAAAAGAAAATCTACTTTGTTAAAATTATAGAATTGTCTAAAGTGACATTTTTGAAAAAAAAAAGGTATTTTATTTACAGGCTAATAACCTTATCATTACAGATAACATGAAACTTCTGAACCTAATCAGAGGAGCCTGATAGAAAATGCTTGTTTACAAGAAAAGAGGTCTGATGGATTTAGAGGGTTTTGCATCTGAACTTTTCATATATACAAATTATATATTAATATATATATATATATTAGAATTTCAAAGTAATTTTCTGTCCCGTTTTGGCCACCCTCATCGAAACATGCTGATTAAATAGGTGTGGTGGATTGTAGACGCTCAAGTAAACACCCACAGGTATGACTGTCAGTTTTGCATATTTAAACATTTGAACCGCATTGCTTTCTAGGAATAGATCGTATTGTTGGAGAGGATGGCAGCGTGCCAAAAATGCCTGTGTCTTTGTCAGTCTACATCCTTCATAGATAGACACTGTGGTGATTTAAATAAAATAAAAGCACTTACACTCTCTGCAGGTATCAAACAATCTGTAACAGCAGACATCTCTGCTCATCACTGTCATCTATTGAAGGATACAGCTTCTGAAATGAGACACAGCAAACTCAAATAACTAACTCAACACAGTGACTCAGCAGATTTTATAGGTCACATGATAATGAGTACATCTGAATTACTAAACACACAAACTATGAAATACACTTTTTAATAGGCACAAAGTGACTACAGTAAGCAAATCCAGTCTTAAAGGGACAGTTCACCCCCAAAATAATGAACATTTGCTCACTTACCAAGTGGTTCTAAACATTTATGAGATATTCAACAAGATATTCTGAAGAATGTTGGGGGGAAAGCAGCCATTGACATCCCATCCATAGTAGGAACAAAAAAATACTATTGTGTTTTACTATACAGTCCATGGCTGTTTTTTTAACATTCATTCATTTTCCTTCGGCTTAGTCCCTTTATTCATCAGGGGTCGCCACAGTGGAATGAACCGCCAACTTATCCAGCATATGTTTTACACAGCGGATGCCCCTCCAGCTGCAACCCAGTACTAGAAAACACATACACTCATACACTACGACAAATTTAGTTCATCAATTCCCCTATAGCGCATGTGTTTCGACTGTGGGGGAAGTGGCGGAGCACCCGGAGGAAACCCACGCCAACATGGGGAGAACATGCAAACTCCACACACAAACGCCAACTAGCCCAACCGGGACTCGAACCAGTGACCTTCTTACTGTGAAGTGACAGTGCTAACCACTAAGCCACCATGCCGCCCTATTTTCAACAGAAGAAAGAAACTCAGACCGGTTTGAAACAGGTAGAAGATGAATAAAAGATGATGAAATGTTTATTGTTGGGTGTGCTGTCCCTTTAAAAAGATATCACTGACTCAAATGTAAGTCGGTGAGAGAGTGTATATGGAGTATACTGTATACAGAGTGTGTATGGATGTTTCCCAGTGATGGGTTGCAGCTGGAAGGGCGTCCGCTGTGTCCATATGCTGGATAAGTTGGTGATTCATTCAGCTGTGGTGACCCTGATTAATAAAGGGATTAAGCCAAAAAAATGAATAAATGAATTTGTTTAATTTCCACTTTCTTTAACTTCTAGGCACATTCATGTAGACAGGTTTGAAACAGGTAGAAGATAATTAAAGGCTGACAGAATTTTATTTTTGGGAGTACTGCCCCTTTAAGAACGAATCACTGAATCACAGACTCAACTGATTCATTTAAAAATCAATTCATTGATTAACAGAACAATTTTCTGTTTCTCTGAGACAAAAATGTAAAATTCTGGCTTCGTTTCAATCCAAGAACAGTATTTTTAATTTCTATGCGGTATTACTGAACATTATATTTTATTTTTGGTAACACTTTAGAATAATGGTCCATTAGTTCATGTATTTACTAACATTAACTAAATATGAATAATTTTGTAAAGCATTTAGTAATCATAGTTGACTTTTACTAATGCATTATTAATATCCAAAGTTGTGCTCGTTAACATTAGGTAATGCACTGAGTTCACATGAACTACTGTTATTTAACATTAACAAATAAATACAGAATTAAATGTATTATTAATTGTTTGTTCATGTTAGTAAATGTGGGCGACACGGTGGCTCAGTGGTTAGCACTGTCGCTTCACAGCAAGAAGGTCACTGGTTTGAGTCCCGGCTGGTCCAAGTGGCGTTTGTGTGTGGAGTTTGCATGTTCTCCTCACGTCTACGCAACGTCAAGATGTAACATCATTAGACGTTGATATTTGGTTGATTTTAGGTTGGACATTGACGTCAGCCTGGCATTGGGTTCCGACATCAACCCGATTTTCATTTTCAAACAAAATCCAACGTGCCCACAACGCAGACTAAATTGAAGAGCGGGTTGGGGGTCTGGTGGGCCCCAATAGTATCTCTGGGGGCCCCAAACCGGCGTGGGCCCTTAGAATCATCATAACTTTTGCCCCCCCTAGTGGCGCCCCTGATGACAGTAAATACTTCACCTAATAAATAACTACTTGTATATGCATTCGTATTCTTTTTGGCTTAGTCCCTTTATTAATCAGGGGTCGCCACAGCGGAATGAACCGCCAACTTATCCAGCATATGTTTTACGCAGCGGATACTCTTCCAGCTGCAATCATCACTGGGAAACACCCATACAGACTCATTCACACTCATACACTACGGACAATTTAGCTTACCCAATTCACCTATTCCGCATGTGTTTGGACTGTGGGGGAAACCGGAGCACCCGGAGGAAACCCACGCGAACGCAGGGAGAACATTCTATACTTCAATATAACACTTATGGACCATCATTATAATCGGTTATCTTATATATATTATTTTACTTTCTTTAACTTCTAGGCTCATTCTAACTGCATTAATCACACAGTCAATCTGTTTGGACCTATTTTTGGTTTGTTGTTGTTGTTATTATTATTTTTTTTAGCTTAATACATAATGTCCATATGTACACAGGTATTTTAATAAACAGAGTTTCCCCTGCTTTCATTTAAAAAAAAAAACATCTCTTTCCAAAATGTAATAGGTGGCGATAATGACAGATTTATATTGAGTTCACACCAAACGAGGAGTATTTTAATGAGTAAATTGCATACAAGTCAATGCAAATGTGAGAACAGAGGCGGATTACCGTACTGCAGTGCGGACAATACCTAATGCATTTCCCGCAAATAAACAGAATTGACCTCATTCATGAGTTTTGGAAAATCTCCACCCTGGCCAGAGTTTTCAAGTTTCAGTTTCAGGCACTATTGTCTATTTTCATGTGGACAAACAATGAAACTACATAGAAAAAAGTGTGACTGAAAATGGGGTTGGGGGTAGATGTCGTGGACGAAAGTGAAGAGCGGGGTGGGGGTCTGGTGGGCTCCTAATAGTATCTCTGGGGGCCCCAAAACGGCTTGGGCCCTTAGAGTCGTCCTACCTTTTGCCCCCCTAGCGGCGCCCCTAATGTTAGTAAATACTTGTATATTCATTCATTTTCTTTTCGGCTTAGTCCCTTTATTATTCAGGGGTCGCCACAGCGGAATGAACCACCAACTTATCCAGAATAAATTTTATGTAGCGGATGCCCTTCCAGCTGCAACCAATCACTGGGAAATTTACTCATTCACACTCATACACTATGGAGAATTTAGCCTACCCAATTCACCTGTACCGCATGTCTTTGGACTATGGGGAAACCGGTGCACCCGGAGGAAACCCATGCCAACACAGGGAGAACATTCTATACTTCTATATAACACTAATGGACTATCATTGTCAAGCGTTATCTTATATATATTATTTTACTTTCATTAACTTCTAGGCTCATTCTAACTGCATTGATCACAAAGTCAATGTTGTTGGGCCTATTTTTGGTTTGTTGTTGTTGTTTTAGCTTAATTCATAATGTCCACATGTACACAGGTATTTTAATAAACAAATCTCTGTCCAAAATGTAATAGGTGGCGATAATGACAGATTTATATTGAGTTCACACCAAACGAGGAGTATTTTAATGAGTAAATTGCATACAAGTCAATGCAAATGTGAGAACAGAGGCAGATTACCGTACTGCAGTGCGGACAATACCTAATGCATTTCCCGCAAATATACAGAATTGACCTCATTCATAAGTTTTGGAAAATCACCCTGGCCAGAGTTTTCAAGTTTCAGTTTCAGGCACCATTGTCTATTTTCATGTGGACAAACAATGAAACTACATAGAAAAAAGTGTGATTGAAAATGGGGTTGGGGGGTAGATGTCGTGGACGAAAGTGAAGAGAGGGGTGGGGGTCTGGTGGGCCCATAATAGTATCTCTGGGGGCCCCAAAACGGCTTGGGCCCTTAGAATCGTCCTACCTTTTGCCCCCCTAGCGGCGCCCCTAATGTTAGTAAATACTTGTATATTCATTCATTTTCTTTTCGGCTTAGTCCCTTTATTATTCAGGGGTCGCCACAGCGGAATGAACCACCAACTTATCCAGAATAAATTTTATGTAGCGGATGCCCTTCCAGCTGCAACCCATCACTGGGAAATTTACTCATTCACACTCATACACTATGGAGAATTTAGCCTACCCAATTCACCTGTACCGCATGTCTTTGGACTATGGGGAAACCGGAGCATCCGGAGGAAACCCATGCCAACACAGGGAGAACATTCTATACTTGTATATAACACTAATGGACTATCATTGTCAAGTGTTATCTTATATATATTATTTTACTTTCTTTAAGTTCTAGGCTCATTCTAACTGCATTGATCACACAGTCAATGTTGTTGGGCCTATTTTTGGTTTGTTGTTGTTTTTTAGCTTAATTCATAATGTCCACATGTACACAGGTGTTTTAATAAACAAATATCTGTCCAAAATGTAATAGGTGGCGATAATGACAGATTTATATTGAGTCCACACCAAACGAGGAGTATTTTCATGAGTAAATTGCATACAAGTCAATGCAAATATGAGAACAGAGGCGGATTACCGCACTGCAGTGCGGACAATACCTAATGCATTTCCCGCAAATATACAGAATTGACCTCATTCATAAGTTTTGGAAAATCTCCACCCTGGCCAGAGTTTTCAAGTTTCAGTTTCAGGCACCATTGTCTATTTTCATGTGGACAAACAATGAAACTACATAGAAAAAAGTGTGATTGAAAATGGGGTTTTGGGTAGATGTCGTGGACGAAAGTGAAGAGCGGGGTGGGGGTCTGGTGGGCCCCTAATAGTATCTCTGGGGGCCCCAAAACGGCTTGGGCCCTTAAAATCGTCCTAACTTTTGCCCCCCTAGCGGCGCCCCTAATGTTAGTAAATGCTTGTATATTCATTCATTTGCTTTTCAGCTTAGTCCCTTTATTATTCAGGGGTCGCCACAGCGGAATGAACCACCAACTTATCCAGAATAAATTTTATGTAGCGGATGCCCTTCCAGCTGCAACCAATCACTGGGAAATTTACTCATTCACACACATACACTATGGAGAATTTAGCCTACCCAATTCACCTGTACCGCATGTCTTTGGACTATGGGGAAACCGGTGCACCCAGAGGAAACCCATGCCAACACAGGGAGAACATTCTATACTTCTATATAACACTAATGGACTATCATTGTCAAGTGTTATCTTATATATATTATTTTCACTTTTTTTAACTTCTAGGCTCATTCTAACTGCATTGATCACACAGTCAATGTTTTTGGGCCTATTTTTGGTTTGTTGTTGTTGTTTTAGCTTAATTCATAATGTCCACATGTACACAGGTATTTTAATAAACAAATCTCTGTCCAAAATGTAATAGGTGGCGATAATGACAGATTTATATTGAGTCCACACCAAACGAGGAGTATTTTCATGAGTAAATTGCATACAAGTCAATGCAAATGTGGGAACAGAGGCGGATTACCGTACTGCAGTGCGGACAATACCTAATGCATTTCCCGCAAATATACAGAATTGACCTCATTCATAAGTTTTGGAAAATCTCCACCCTGGCCAGAGTTTTCAAGTTTCAGTTTCAGGCACTATTGTCTATTTTCATGTGGACAAACAATGAAACTACATAGAAAAAATTGTGACTGAAAATACCTGTGCTTATGTGAACAGGGCCTTGTGTACATGATTAAAACAACAGTTCAGTATTACCATAAACAATAGATGTCGCACACCTCTAACACATGCTATCAATGTTTTCATCATCCATCAGTTAAAAATATCATTTCTCAGAGTGATCTGGTCATATATATTGACAAAATGCATAAATTATCATCTCAATAGTTGTGTTCTTTGGTGTGAACGGGCCTCATATTGAAGTACATTACTGCATGTGTTACGGCTTGACTATGAAAAGGATGGAAAATGTTATGCTGATGCACCAGACAAAAAGCACAACCACTGCAGTGGCGGAAAACACACACACACACACAAAGAGAGAGAGAGAGAGAGAGAGAGAGAGAGAGAGAGAGAGAGAGTGTACGTAAACCTGCAGTCCTCTATGAAAATATTGCACTGTCTCCGTGAAGGTTTTGTTGACCTGCTGCGTTCAATCTCGTCCCGTCCACACTCCTGGACTCGTATTATTTTGTCTCCATCGCATTGGATTTGTGTGTGCAGGTTTTTGAGTCCAAGACTGTGAGTCCCATTTTCCAAGCGGCCCGAAGAACTGTGTTTCAAAGCATGAAGCCTAAGGCGAGTTCTGTACACTTTCTAAACAGGGTATTTTCTAAGGCATGCAGACTATAAAAACACAAAAGCTTTCTACAAAAAAATAAATAACTGTACAGTTCTGGGTTACGGTGAGAGGAGAGATTTACAGCAGAAACACTGGTGCGGTGTTTCAAAAGGTTGATTCGCATTTTAGGAGAAACTCTCACCTACGACAAGTCATTTTCACACAATACTATTATATGCAGGCTATTTACATAAATAAAGAGACTTATAAGTGAATACTGTGTCCTTTTTTCTTTGTAATAAGGGTAATAACGTAAGAAGTTAAAGCACACTGTAAAAATATCTTAATCAACAGTTACTTATTCAATTCAATTCATCTTTATTTGTATAGCGCTTATACAATGTAGATTGTGTCAAAGCAGCTTCACATGGAAGATTATAGTGAATTGAAACAGTGTCAGTCCAGTTTTCAGAGATTAAGTTCAGTTCAGTTTAGCTCAGTTCAGTGTGGGTTAATAATCACTACTGAGAGTCCAAACACTGAAGAGCAAATCCATCAATGCGCAGCTCTACAGATCCCGAACCATGCAAGCCAGTGGCGACAGCGGTGAGGAAAAAACTTCACCAATTGGCGAAAGCGAAGATTTAAAAAACCTCGAGAGAAACCAGGCTCAGTTGGGCACGACCATTTCCCCTATGGCCAAACGTCTTGTGCAGAGCTGCAGTCTAGGCGCAGGAAGGTGGACCTCAGCGAAGACTCGTCTGTCCTTGGAGCGTCACAGGAGTCAGTCTCATGCTCTTACTCCACGATGACCACCACAGCAGCTGCTCAGGATACGGCCTGGTCCAGAAAACCTTGGGATCATCTCGTCGCTGGTTTTGACCAAGACCAAAACCAGTTATTTATAAAGGGTTTTACCTTTATTATGGGATGTTGATCTCTGCTGTGTTGAGTTTTGATGTTGAAAATTCCACTACACTTTAAAGGGTCACGAAACACCAGAACACATGTGTTGAGCTGTTGACAGTCATATATGTGTCCCACGCTGCTATAAACACTATTAGGACACATATATCGCACTAACAAGTGAAAATTGGTTGTTTTTGTGTTATTTTGAGCAAATTCGTTCTTCCGGTTTGAAACGAATTTTTGAAGCTGCGTCACGGCCATGAGATACTTAGGTGTAAATCCAGCCTGGAGAGTGGCTGTCTGTCTTTTCTAGGACGTTCTGACGTATCTGAGTGTGCGGCATTAATTCATGACAAAGACGTGCTTCAAACCAATCAGCGCGCTCTATTGTGTATGACGTGAAACTTCATTAATATGCATGATAGCTCCGGAGACTGTTTACCTGTTTACACTGTTCAGACGGCAGAGAGACGCCACGTTGTGTTGCCAAAACAAGTGAAAGTACAAGAATTTCAAGACAAAATTCGTAGGTGTTATTAGTGTGTTGCAACGAAGGTCTATGAGAGAGCTGCTGGACTCACGTGTGGATTACAGTGCACACGACACGCAACAGAAACGCGTTTGTAAGGAACATTTTTACCCGAGAGCTTTTTCTCATCTGGAAATGGTGAAATCCGGATTTGCCGCTCGTCTACTTTTAATAAAAAGACACAGCTCCAGTTTGATTGTCTGTCTACAGATTTGGTAAGTGTTTGCAGTTGACTGCCCTTTGTTTAAATGCTGCTCTCCGAGTGTAAACATGTTAACACAAACTATTCCCGTCGTGCAGGATTTTCGCTGCAATTTGTGACAGGATAGTCTATACACACACGGCTTTCTGACGCTACCTACCGAGTACATAAGTTACAGAGAAATGCGGAGGATTTTTTTCTCTTATTCGCTGTATCAAATCAGCCTCTGTGTGTTTGTTGTTCCTGTCAAACTCAGCGCGTGCCCAAATGTTAACTCCCTTCTATGCAAAATCTTATCCTCTTTCCCTCCCCCGACACTCCCACACTCCCAGAGCTGGACACGCCCAACTTTCCTGACTTTTTTCAAAACAGAGGTGTGAAAACACCCTGCTGAAACAGGGGGTTTCGTGGCCCTTTAACAAAGTGACTTTTACTGACATTTTAGTCGTTTTAAATAATATAAGAAATAAAATGACAGAAAACGGGCTGCAGTTAATTACATGGTTCTTGTAGTGTAATATACAACACCAACCCAGACGATATAGCACTGCAAACTATTAAAAATGATCATAAGAGTCACTTTTTCCAACTTCCAAGGTTCAAAGTTGTTGGAAGAAAGCTCAAGATCCCATAATGCAATTCAAAAGCACAAATAAATGGGGTAAAATAAAACATTCATTCATTCATTTTCTTTTCGGCTTAGTCCCTTTATCAATCCGTGGTGGCCACAGCGGAATGAACCGCCAACTTATCCAGCACATGCCCTTCCAGCTACAAACCATCTCTAGGAAACATCCATACACACTCTCATTCACACTCACACACTACGAACAATTTAGCCTACCCAATTCACCTGAACCGCACCTAGAGGAAACCCACGCGAACGCAGGGAGAACATGCAAACTCCACACAGAAACGCCAACTGACTCAGTCGAGGCTTGAACTAGCGACCTTCTTGCTGTGAGGCGACAGCACTACCTACTGCGCCACTGCATCGCCGTAAAATAAAACATAAAAATATGAAACATGAAAATATGTGAAGTTTATTTATAAACTAATTTCGAGAGGAGCACGCACTTATGATTGATAGCAGCTGATCCTCGAATAGCACGATCCACCAATCAGAAGATTCCTAAATCACTATAAATAACCAGAATATCTTACCTTAGCCATCTTCGTCTTGAAGAATCCCTTCTTCCACCCCTACTCCTCCCCCTTCCTTATCAGGGCAGCACGGAGGCACAATGGTTAGCATCATTGCCTCACAGCAAGAACGTCACCGGCTCAGACCTTACCAGGCCAGGTCGGCGTTTCTGTGCAGAGTTTGCATGTTCTCCCCGTGTTTGCGTGGGTTTTCCCCGGGCACTCCGGTTTCCTCCCACAGACTAAAACATGTAACATAAATAAATTGACAAACTAAAGCGTCATTATAGGCAAGCAATATATTCAGCATACAATCTCCACAGCCAATTCATAATCAAGCAGGGGGGTTTTCGAGACCTACCTGAGCTCAGACTCCCCTCTCGCCCTGCAACGGGAGAGAGCCCTCTCACGAGCTCAGGGCTCTCTCCCGGGACAGCATGCCAAACATGCTTTATAATCAATCATCAGCAAGGGTGAACTCTTGAAGTCATAATGAGTCACAACAACTAATGCTATTATGTTACTTTAACTTAAAGTAAGTTTAGTAAGTTAATTCGGTTTCAAATAACTTTTTTTAGCAATACAAAGTTTAATGAAATAATAATAATAATAATTCCTTACATTTATTTAGCACTTTTCTAAACACTCAAAGCGCTTTACAAATTTTTTTTATATAATTTTATTCTATATATTATTTTATTGTTATTATTTTACTTTATTTTTTAAATATTTTATTTTATATATTATTTTTAATTTAATTTCATTTTTATTTCATTTTATTTTTATTTTATTTTTTTATTTAATTTAATTGTATTTTATTTTATTAAGTTTAATTAAATTTTATTTTATATATTGCTTTTAAATTTAATTTAATTTTTATTTTATTTATTTATTTTTTATTTAGTTTAATTTAATTTAATTAAATTTTTTATTATTTTATTTTATTTTTCAATGGGTCCAGGGCAAATCAACAAAACTTGTGATGCCACTTTATATTGAAGGAAGGAATTATATTAAGTGGCCTTAACTAGTAACGAATAATTTCACTTACACTGAAAATAATTAATTGTTACAATGTACTTATAGTGTAAATACACATTTTTACATCGTACTGATGATTGATTAAATACCTGCATGCAATTACACCTGTAATTAACTTCTGTAAGTGCACTTATAATTACACTGTTGACCATCCCTTACACATTAACCCACCCTTAAACCTACTCATACCACCAGGATCTCCAACACTACCCGTATCCCAGCTCAAGAGCACCACACGTGTTTTGCAATACATTATGAACACAGTAAGTACATTGTATTTATGCTTTGACGTAAGCACCTATAGTTAAGGCCACTTAATATAAAGTGGGACAAACTTGTTTTTTTTTAAAACAGTAGCAGATGCTTACAAAGGTTTTCCTGCTATGCTCAGAGAAGTTTATTTCTTGAACAATACGCTTTGTTCTAGCCATATGTTACCAGCTAATGCTTCGTCTGCCCACATGCATATACTGTATGCCTTATTCAAATTCGAGAGGAAATTAATTATATGCAAGAATTGGGACACCTTAAACTCACTTACATCTCCCTAAAATGATCACTCATGCTTTTCTCTAAAAAGTGCATGAAGTTCCTATAATAAAGCTGCTGGTGTACACCTATCAGCACATATCAATATATAATAGCACTGGGTTTAATTAAGATTGCTTATGGCAGGTTACTCATCACCCGTCTTCATGCACCATAAAAGATTCATAAAACCTACAAGTAGAATATGCAATTATTCAAATGGCTGATGACTTACAGTTTCACAGCTAAAATAAGATCATGTCATATTGGAGCCTGTGAAGTTCAGATATGCAGTCTTGCAGTAAAATACATTTTTAATAATGCATTTTAACCTTGCAAGAAAGAATCTTAGACCTAAAATGCTAAATAAAATCACTTCAACTCTTGAGGGCATGCTAATATGTTAATTTTATGCAGCTGCTGTGATATGATTTAAGACACCAAAGTCCAATAAAGTTTATTATTATTAATACTATTAATAATGCACAAGTAATATCATTCATTGCTGGCTGGTCACTGTTAGCAAGCTGTTGTTAACTGAGCAAATACTGAACGCTCCTCTTTATATAAAAAGGATTGAAAGTCATAATATTGCAACACTGAAAAACAGTACACTTTAAGTAAAATGTAAAAAAAAAAATTCACAGCTTATTAAGTATTTAACTTTGTTTAAAACTATAAAATTTAATTGCATCTAAATGAAAAATATATTGTGGTAAAGAAAAAATATTGCTAAAATCTAAGGTAAAATATTGTTTAATATAGACACACTATAATATTATTATTTTTCCTATACAGTACAGTTGAAGTCAGAATTGTTAGCCGCTCTTTGAATTTTCTTTTCTTTTTTTTAAATATTTCCCAAATGATATTTAACAGAGCAAGGAAATTTTCACAGTATGTCTGATAATATTTATTCTGCTGGAGAAAGTCTTATTTGTTTTATTTTAGCTGGATTAAAAGCAGTTTAAAATTTTTTAAAAGCCATTTTAGGGACATAATTATTAGCCCCTTTAAGCTATATATATTTTTCGATAGTCTACAGAACAAACCATCGTTATACAATAACTTGCCTAATTACCCTAACCTGCCTAGTTACCCTAAATAACCTAATTAAGCCTTTAAAAGTCACTTTAAGCTGCATAGAAGTGTCTTAAAAATTACTAGTAAAATATTATTTACTGTCATCATGACAAAGATAAAATAAATCAGTTATTAGAAATGCGTTATTAAAACTATTATGATTAGAAATGTGTTGAAAAATAAAATCTTCTCTCTGTTAAACAGAAATTGGGGAAAAAAATAAACAGGGGGGCTAATAATTCTGACTCTCAAATGGTTCAGATCTTACCTTGAAGGGAGAGGTTACTATATTGGTATAGTTGACCATAGGTCGAGGTGGACACCCATGACATGTGGAGTCACACAAGGTTCAATTCTGGCACCTCTCCCGTTCAACCTTTAGATGCTCCCACCAAGCCAAATAATGACAAAGAACCAAATTTCCTACCTGCTATGATGATGACACTCTTAGAATGATGATCTACTTAGCCTTACTGCCTGATGACTACAGCCCTATTGACACCCTCTGCCAATGCATTGATGAATTAACAGTTGGATGTGCCAAAACTTTCTTCAGTTAAACAAAGAGAAAACTGAAGTCATTGCGTTTGGAAACAGAGACGAGGTTCTCAAGGTGAATGTGTACCTTGGCTCTAAAGGTCAAACAACAAAAAATAAGGTCAAGAATCTTGATGTGACTCTGGAGTCTGATCTGAGTTTCAATAGTCATGTCAAAGCAGTTACTAAATCAGCATACTATCATCTTAAAAACATTGCAAGAATCAGATCCTTTGTTTCCAGTGAGGACTTACAGAAACTTGTTCATGGTTTTATCAGCAGCAGGGTGGATTACTGTAATAGACTCCTCACTGGCCTTCCCAGTCAGACAGTTGCAGCTCATCCAGAACACTGCGGCCAGGATTCTGATCAGAAGCAGAAAATCAGAGCACATCACACCTGTCCTCAGGTCTTTACACTGGCTCCCAGTCACATTCAGAATAGATTTTAAAGTATTATTACTTGTCTATAAATCACTAAATGGCCTAGAGCCTCAATACATTACAGATATGCTCACTGAAACCTAACAGATCACTCAGATCTTTAGGATCATATAAACTAGAAATTCCAAGAGTTCAGTCAAAGCAGGATCAATTGTCCTTCAGCTACTAACAGCGCCCCCTGCTGCTGGAATCAGCTTCCAGAAATTATCAGATGTGCTCCAACATTAGGCACATTCACATCAAGACTGAACCCACATCTGTTTAGATGTGCTGTTACTGAATGAGCACTGTGCTATGTCCCACAGAACGCACTATTTTGTCTTTCTTTTCTTTTACATTCTTGTATAACCTGTTTTAACACATTTTAATCTGTTTTTATCATGTTTATTATTTGTTTTTATGTTCTTATACTTGTCTCTATAATTCCTGTTTATGTAAAGCACTTTGAATTGCCACGGTGTATGAAATGTGCTACTGTATTTAAATAAACTTGCCTTATACTGAAACTTAAAAACAAAATTTAAGTAAAATCATACTTTGGTCTAAACTATGTATTATATATTCATATAACTTTAGGTTTTTCTGTTGCTAGAGTTATTTTATTTTCAATATGAGCTAAACTATTTGCTTCAGTATGGCTATAAACATCATGCAAGATAGTAACAACAACTCACATTAGAAATGCATAAACAGCACCTTTGAGAAAAACTAATGTTTTAAAGTTGACCTAAGGCAGGAGTTTCCAAACTTGATCCTGAAGGGCCAGTGTCCTGCAGAGTTTAGCTCCAACCCTAATCAAACACACCTGAAATGGATAATCAAGCTCTTACTGGATATACTAGAAACTTCCTGGCAGGTGTGTTGAAGCAAGTTGGAGTTAAACTCAGCAGGACACTGGCCCTCCAGGAGCGAGTTTGGACACCACTGACCTAAGATAAACAGCTTATACTCAGAAACCATATTTTTTTCACTTAACCCAATATAAAAATGTACTTCGAATGAAAGACACAGCACACTGTAGAAAGAGATTCCTTAAAAACGTGAGTAAATCCATTGCCTTAAAAGTGAATTTACTTAATCTAAGAAAATCTGTTGTAACTTAGAAGTGGTAAATTCACTTAGGGCGTACTCACACTATGCTATCCGAACCGTGCACAGGCCCGCTTCCCTGATCGTTTGAGAAGTGTGAGTGCTCTGAATCGGGCTCAGGCACGGTACACTTGGGTGGCCCTGGCCCAGTTGGAAGAGGTGGGCCAGAGCGCGGTTCACTTGGGCTCAGGCGCGGTACGCTTACAGTGTGAGTGCAAGCGTGCTTGAGCCCGAAACTGAAAGCGAGACGTGACTTTTAAGGGACTGTTTCACATGGATTAATTAATCATTCGTACTGTTCAATGAATGCAAACTGTCGTAGATTATTAAAGACGCAAACCCCTCACTGCACGTCAGCTGCGCCTTCAGCAAACCTCCTAATTCCTGCAGCACGAGGACTTTATGATTGTTTATGAGCGTCAAAAGTGGCTGATCTGTTCGGCGAAATATTAGACTGCGTGTCACCGCATATCAAACGACTTAAACGATATAACTAAAGAAATCTCCACTGTGCTGAGCGAGAGTGCTTACTGAGGAGCGCGTCATCGATGACGGAAGCGCGCCCAGGCCCGAATGTAATGTGAGTGCGGGCCGTCGGGGGAGACGTGAGGGCGGACAAGCGTGCCTTGGCCCGATTCAAGGCAACTGTACATAGTGTGAGTACGGCCTTATTCACTTAAGTTCATTTAAAGTTTTTATTTAGAATGATGCACATAGTTAATTTAAGATGTACTCACACTAGCCCGGGCCCCAATCCCCCTTGGCCCGCACTTACACTGTATTTTTACATTCCGAGCCTACTTGCATCATCAGTGATGTGACCATTCAGTTAGGTCACTCAGCACAGTGGACATTGCTTTATGGCCCATTTCCACTGAGTGGTACGGTTCGGTAAGCTTTTATGGCCGTTTCCACTGTCAAAAGGCGTACCGAACCGTACCACTTTTTTTCGGCAACCTTTCGAAAGGATACCAAACATAAGAAAGGGTACCAAAAGGTGGAGTTACATGCACAGCTGAACGTTGATCGGTTACAGAGATACGTCACGAGCTCCTGGAGCTAGCCAGAATGAAAACAGAAGAACCGCCATGTTTTAAATACACAGCTGAGGCATTAAATCATAATACTATATGCATATAATAACGAGCCATGGTCGACCCGAGCTCAAACAAAAGACAAAGCCAAGAAGAACAAAATCTGCCGTGTCCTGTTGTTGTTTTACGAGGCCGTCTAAAAGTGCGAGCGATTTTGCTTTCTCCAGGGAGCTCGCAATCACATCTATATTTGATATAACGGATTTCTTGAGCTGATGATAATAACGTGTGTGTGCTTATTGAAGTGTCTTCGACGTCTGATCCTTTCAGAAAAGAAAAGGGCAAACGCGAGAGTGAAGCATGAAAAAACAAAGGAGAAGCCTGACAAAACACAGGAGCAAATTGTTTCAGCAACCTGAATCACGAACAAACTGCCCTGTTTATCATCACCTTTTGGACTATTATGAACTCTGAATGACAGAATTACTCTCTAACAGAGGCTACATGTGCTGGCGAAGATTAAAGACACAGATGAGAGGTTTGCTTTGACTGTGGACTGTATGTTGTGTGTTGTTTTTGAACCCAAATAAGGACTAAATGTCTGCTGTGTGTAGTTTTTCTGTAATTGGTAACATATCGGAGACTGTATGTGTTCATATATGTTGCATTTATTTCGCACCATCATTGATCTGCAGTTTTAATTAAATTATGTTCATAGAAAAGTTAGTAATAAACATTTATACACAAGTATTTATGTGTATAAAGCATCTGTTTTGTGAGAAGTGCTTCTCATATGATACGTGAACAACCTGTACAGCTTTACTGTAGACATTTATTCGAGTGAGAATGACGTCGTCTGAAACTTTCTGTCGTACACCACGCCCACCAAAAGAGTAACCTTGGTAGTGGAAACGCACGCCTGATGAAGGTGGCCCGTACCGTACTGTAACAGCCAGTGGAAACGGGCCATTAGTTATATCGTTTTGTATTATTCTTAGTCGTTTTGGTTGCAGTGACTACGTTTACATGGACATCAGTAATCGAATTATTTGCTTTAATCTAATTAAGAGAATAATGAGACTAAGGTGTTTACATGATTTGCTTTTTGAGTGTTACTTTCATGATCCCGTTTTACATGTTGTAGCACATAATTCGATTAACGTCATTGCGTCACAGCGCTATCCGCATTTCCTCCGGAGTTTCATGTAATTTCGGGTGTTTCATTTGTAATTTGTCGACTTTAACTGCAGTTTGACACTTTCACTTTCATTCACGAACATTTAATGCAAGCCCACCGTGACAAACGAGATATTGGATGCAACTATGAACTGCTGGAAGTGCTGTTTTAATGGAAGTTCATATATCACTATCATGCTGAATAGAAGAAAAAACCCTCCGCATTTCACGATGCAGGTGTCTATGGTCTGCACTGACTCGCTAGGTGCAAAGAGTGTCAATCAGCCGTGCGTGTGTGTGTGTGTGGACTACCCTGTCGCAAAAAGCGGCTTAAAGTCCTACATGACGGCAATAGTTCGATTAAGGTGTTTACATGTCTGTACTGCACTTCAATAATGCGACTAAAATCGGCATACTCCACATGTCTTAATTCGATTTCTCTTTAGTTCGATTATGACCTTAATCTGATTAAATTAATCAAAAATCGCTGTTTACATGGTAGATTCTTAATCAGAGTATTGTCTTAATCGCATTAAAATCGAATTATTCGAAATACTTTGCCGAACAGATCGACAACTTTTGACGT
Organism: Danio kyathit; assembly: GCA_903798195.1. Lineage (NCBI taxonomy): Eukaryota > Metazoa > Chordata > Actinopteri > Cypriniformes > Danionidae > Danio > Danio kyathit. The sequence continues at coordinate 64,699,655 of LR812536.1, forward strand.
TCATAAATGTTCATGGAAGTCCTCGTGCTGCAGGTATTAGGAGCTTTGCTGAAGGTGCAGCTGTCGTGCAGCAAGGGGTTTGAGTCTTTAATAAACTATGACAGTTCGCATTCATTGAAAAGTAAGAATGATTATTATATCCATTTGAAAAAGCCCCTTAAAAGTGATGTCGCATCTTCAGCTTTGCGCTCAGTTGCACTTTGCACTCACACTACAAGCGTACTGTGCCCATCCCAACTGAACTATGACCCTAGTCTCATACACAGGCGATGCAGTGGCGCAGTAGGTAGTGCTGTCGCCTCACAGCAAGAATGTCGCTGGGTCGCAGGTTCGAACCTCGGCTGGGCTGGGTCAGTTGGCGTTTCTGTGTGGAGTTTGCATGTTCTCCCTGCATTCGCGTGGGTTTCCTCCGGGTGCTCCGGTTTCCCCCACAGTCCAAAGACATGCGGTACAGGTGAATTGGGTAAGCTAAATTGTCCGTAGTGTATGAGTGTGAATGAGTGTGTGGATGTTCCCAGAGATGGGAAAGGCATCCGCTGCGTAAAATCGTGCTGGATAAGTTGCCGGTTCATTCCGCTGTGATGACCCCGGATTAATAAAGGGACTAAGCCAGAGGTGTCCACACTCGGTCCTGGAGGGCCGGTGTCCTGGAGAGTTTAGCTCCAACCCTAATCAAACACACCTGAACAAGCTAATCAAGCTCTAACTAGGTATACAGGTGTGTTGAAGCAAGTTGGAGCTAAAGTCAGCAGGACTCCGGCCCTCCAGGACCGACTTTGGACACCCCTGGACTAAGCCGACAAGAAAATGAATGAATGAATGAATCTCATACACAATGGTAATTCAAAGTACTTTACATAAACAGGAATAAAAGAAACAAGAAAATAAAAACAACAACAAATAAAATGATTAAAAACAGATTAAAACAGGTTATAAAAGAATGAAAAAAAAATAAAGACATAATAGTGTGATCTGTTGGATGTAGCACAGTGCTCATTCAATAAAGGCACAGCTAAACAGATGTGTTTTCAGTCTTGATCATTTAACGAAGCATTCACACTTGTTAAATGAACTGGAAAATGAGGGTCAAATGTGCCCAGGCACGGTTCAGATAGCCTAGTGTGAGTACACCCTTACTTAATAATGTTAAGGCAATGGGTTAACTCACTTTTTTTTTTAAATAACATTAACTAATTGCTTTAAAAGTGTAGTTTTATCTTGTTTTTTCAGTGCACAGTGCAGATGACAAAAAAATACATTTTTATCAGTATATTGTATTGCATTGAGCAATTCAACATACTAGGGGACCAAAAAACACAGAAATTGCTATTAAATAATAAACACACCCTAAAACCATTTCATTTAATGCCATGGGTACATTTTTAACTCATTTCTTTAAACAGATGCCTGCAAAAAGATGCAGGTCCTTCAGAAATGAGGCTAACCAAACAAGCACGTAGAGTACAGCATCTCCCACAGAGAGGTCAGGACTGCCGTATACAGTACATATGTCCACTATTTCTCAAAGACATACATATTTACATGAAAACATGTTGTCAAATGGTGTCAGGATGTACCTATTTATACAATCAATAAGGGTTTGTATACATGGATACCTAGCAGTTAATCATAACATGGTGGTCTTTCTTTCTCTTCCCATTGTTTTTAAACAGAAATGAATGCCAGTGATGAGGGCTGTTCCCAGTTCCTGTTTCATTGCCATATTTGGGCAGAAAAATAAATAATGAATCATTATTATGAGTCCCGGTGTTATCCGAAAGAAGAAATTAATTACCATTTACAGTTTAAATTACTTTCCTAATTATTTTGTTGTAATTTAAAAATTCCAAAAAGTAATATAATTATATCAATAATAAAAAAAAATAAATAAAAAACATATAAACAACATAATTAAATTATTAATTCTTTGTAAATAAAAAGTATAAAGTTAAAAAAGAATAATTAAGCAGAGTTTCATTTATAACATGAAACGGTTGAAAGTATTAACACCATATTTCATTCATTATATATTGACATTCATTTCTCAATCAATTCATGGTTTCCTAAGCATAAGCTGTAACAATATTTTTTTTCTCCTTTCATAGGACACTTCACAATAATATGTATATTTGCATATATATTAAATCAATCAGTACCAAATTTATCTAACAAATATAAATAACAAAAGATAAGATCACTATTCCAAAATGTGTACACTCAAATTAATGTTGAAATTCATTCATTCATTTTCTTTTCGGCTTAGTTCCTTTATTAATCCGGGGTCGCCACAGCGGAATGAACCACCAACTTATCCAGCACATGTTTTACTCAGCGGATGCCCTTTCAGCTGCAAGCCATCTCTGGGAAACATCCGTACACACTCATACACTACGGACAATTTAGCCTACCCAATTCACCTATAGCGCATATCTTTGGACTGTGGGGGAAACGGGAGCAACCGGAGGAAACCCATGCGAACGGAGGGAGAACATGCAAACTCCACACAGTAATGCCAACTGACCCAGCGGAGACTCGAACCAGCGACCTTCTTGCTACTACCTACTGTGCCACTGCGTCGCCAATGTTGAAATATGAAATTATTAAATCAATATAATTATAAATAAATATTATAATATAAAGAAATAGTAAATCAAATTTTAATAAACAGGAACAATCAAGACAAACATACAAAAAATATATCACATACATAACAAACAATTGTATGTCTATTTGAATTTTGTTTGCAATAACTCATTTGAATTGAAATGAATGATCTTTTCCTAAAATTGTTTGGTGACCAAACTTATTTTCATGAATTTAATGTGATTGTATTAAATACATTAAATGCATTTTACAATATAAGAGATGCATCACTCTCTCTGTGCATTTGAGACATACAGTAATGGATGCTTTTCATTCAGCGCTCAAGACTCTACTGTAATGCATTGACTTTTACAACAGTCCGAAATTGAATCCCTTAATCAAACTCTCCCACACTGAACACTTTGAGAGAAAGTTTCTTCTGCAGTCCTCCAGACAGTTTCAATGCTAAAGACTGAAACAAACTGCGCAGAAAACAAGTCTCCTTCACATGATTTACACAATGAGCCTCAAAGTGACAGTGTTGTCCCTGAAGAGCGGAGAAAAGCCATCAGTCACAGGACAAGGGGGGAAAAATCACTTCCCACAGTCTATTAACACCAACATCAAGACTATCATCCATCTACTCATAAATGACTCGAATTCTGTTTCAGTGTTTAGGAATATTTATTTATTTATTTCATTTATTTAGGAATATATATTTATTTCAGTCTTTTTAAATCTAATTGTAAAGTGTTTAGAAATTATTACTATGTATATTTGTATTATTATATTCATTCATTCATTTTTATTTCGGCTCAGGTCCTTAATCTGGGGTCGCCACAGTGGAATGAACCGCCAACTTATCCAGCATAATGTTTTACGCAGCGAATGCCCTTCCAGCTGCAACCCATCACTGGGAAACACCCATACACTCATACATTACGAACAATTTAGCCTACCCTATTCCCCTATAGTGCATGTGTTTGGACTGTGGGCGAAACCGGAGCAGCCAGAGGAAACCCACACCAACACGGGAGACTCCACAGAAATGCCAACTGACCAAGGCTCAAACCAGCGACCTTCTTATTGTAAGGCGATTGTGCTACCCACTGCACCATCGTGACATCTTGTATTATTATTATATACAAAACTATAATGATCACACCACATTTTTAAAGTAACTCATAACATCTAATTTGTTTACTTTACATTAACTTGTATTATCATTTTTTATGTATTATATAAAGGTCGCCTCACAGCAAGAAGGTTGCTGGTTCGAGTCACGACTGGGTCAGTTGGCATTTCTGTGTGGAGTTTGCACCCACACATCCAAAGACATGCGGAATTGGAGAATTAGGTAAACACAATTGGCCTTAATGTATGAGTGTATGAATGAGTGTGTTTGGGGGTTTTCCAGTACTGGCCGGAATAGTTGGTGGTTCATTCCACTGTGGCAACCCCTGATATATAAGGAACTAAGCTGAAGAAAAACAATTGAATGACAATATTATATATGCTTCATTTTATATGTTTATATGTCAGATGTTTATATTTTATCTTCTCATAATTTTACCTGCCATATTATTTATTTGTTTATTTGCTATTTAAATCAATTTTAAATATCGCACTTGTTACCATACATAAATAATATACCTTATATTATTTATTTTTATAAGTAATGTCTCAAAATGTGGTTTACAAGTCAGAATTAAAATGTTCAAAATTACTTGATCATCATCTAGTCATTGTGCACATCATAAAAGCAGATTTTCATTCATATGTTGCTTATTGCTTTTATAAATTCATGCAATTGATTATGTACATCTGTCTGCTCTGATTTCCTACATTATCAGCTGCAATATTGCTCAAATTGTGTTATTTATATATATATATATATTAGGGTTGGGCCGATAGACGATGTCATCGTCCATCGCCGATGGCCAATAAACTTCACGATGCTGAGCCGGCATCGTGATCCATCGCCCCGCCCCACATGTATATTGATATATAACTTATTATTTGCATGTCATCTTAATAGCAATAACGGTCTTTTCATGAGCTGTGTTATATTATACTTATAGCTGCTGTTTGCACGGCTGACAGCATCGTGAGGATTAAATACATCTTGAGGATTATACAGCACCTCTCGCGCTTAAAATATGTAGATTCAGTGGCAAACTCTGTTACCTGCAAACCCCGTCCCACAGACTATACAGTGAATGTCTTTAGTTATTTTCATAGCGGACTTGAAGCCACTGGAAGTCTTTTCTCCACTCTTGGAAAAGTGTAAATGGTGGATTAACATTCAGCACATGATCACTAATAAGATGTGCCATTATTTAACTTTAGGTGTTTTCTAAAACTAAATCTGTCAGTGTTATTTTCATTCTCTCATCTTCAGCGCGTCACATTTCCGCGGCTGTTGCGTCTGTCATCTGAAGGCAGAAGGCGTTGACTGAGTGATTGACAGCTGATATTAACCAATCCATTCGTGTTCAGTTCTAGCGCAGTGGGCCAATAGGAAGAGCACAAAGGCGGGGCAAGCTTTGCGGGCTTTTGTACTTCAGCAAGTTCACATGACAACTGTTTTAATCTGTTCCTGAGCGCTGCGTTTGGTGTCTTTAGGTGCAAAGATGCATTCTGCATAAATGTCTCCTAAATCCGCGCACGCGGTGAGGATTCTGCAGTGAAAACAGGTCGCACGGTAAAAATGTATGCACTAGCACAAATGCTTTCAAATACATATTTTAGGTCGCATAAAATATCAGGCGCAAGTGTGACCAAAACGGTCGAGCTCTAGCATCTTGTTATTATGTCCTCAAAATAATAATAAAATAAGGAAGTTATCATTAATCACAATACAAATTACAGTGAACTCCAAACGAACTCTCGTCTCGTCTCCGCCACCAGCTGTGGGGAAAAGCCATTATAAGGACACAGATCACTCCGCCTGATCATGCCAGAGTCCCGCGGAAAAAAAGTGATTGACAGGTGGTTATTTGTGTATAACTTTATTTATGGTTTGGTCATGGGTAAAGCAAAGAACATGTGGGTCAGGTAGTGAAAACGATAGGCTACAATTATTAAATTCGTTATGAATTAATTGATATTTAACAACAAAGACCCCCACCCCGCCTACGACGACGATACCATCGTCCATCGCCGATGTTCACATTAGACATCGTACGATGCCAAATTTGTCAACATCGCCCAACCCTAATATATATATATATATATATATATATATATATATATATATATATATATATATATATATATATATATATATATATATATATATATATATGCAGTTGAGGGCAAAATTATTAGCACTGCTGTGAAATAGTTATTCATTTTCAAATATTTCCCAAACGATATTTAACAAACGAAGGAATTTTTCACAGTATTTCCTATAATATTTTTTCTTCTGGAGAAAGTCTTACTTGTTTTATTTTAGCTAGAATAAAAGCAGTTTTTAATTATTTGAAACCATTTTAAGGTCAATATTATTAGCCCGCTTAAGCAATATTTGTTTTGGATTGTCTACAGAACAAACCACTGATATACAATGACTTGCCTAATTACCCTAACTTTACCCTAATTAACCTAGTTAAGCCTTTACATGTCACTTTAAGCTGTATAGAAGTGCCTTGAAGAATATCTAGTCTAATATTATTTACTGTCATCATTGCAAAGATAAAAGAAATCAGTTATTAGAAATGAGTTGTTAAAACTATTGTAATGTTAAAAAAAAACATCACTTGAGAAATGTTTTATTTAAGACGAGGGCTAATAATTAGACTTCAACTGTATATTAAAAAATAAAAACTGCCATGGTCAATATTATACAATACAAACCACAGTTATCCAATGACTTGTTCAATGACCAACCAATGATAAACCAGCTTAAACGTGCATCTCGTAATCCTTCAAGCGGATATATGTATAAACAGGAGGACAACACAAGAGTTACAAAATCTGACGATGGAAGAAAAATCCAGGAAACAATCAGGATGCATGGAGAAGAAGGCACAACAGAAGACGCAAGGACATGAGGGTGTATTAAATGAAAAGAGGGCCACTGAAGTCTGCACGAAACCTTAAGAGGAGTTTCCTGGGTTTGCAGTTCTACAGATTTTCTCAAATCATCATTAATATTTGCAAAGAAGTGCAGTTAAAGTCTGAATTATTAGCCATCCTGTTAAATTTGAATGCATTTATATTTTTCCCCAAAGGAGAGAAGACTTTTACAACACATAATAATTTCTAATAGCTGATTTCTTTCATCTTTGCCAGGATGACTGTACATAATATTTTACAGCATACTAGTATTCAGCTTAAAGTGACATTTAAAGGCTTAACTAGGTTAATTAGGGTAAAGTTAGGGTAAGTAGGCAAGTCATTGTATAACAGTGGTTTGTTCTGTAGACAATCCAAAACCAAGTTCAAGTACCTTGGGGTTTTGTTCACGAGTGAGGGAAGGATGGAGCGTGAGATTGACAGGCGGATTGGTGCAGCAGTAATGCGGTCGATGTACCGGCCCGTTGTGGTAAAGAAGGAGCTGAGCCGAAAGACAAAGCTCTCGATTTACCGGTCAATCTACGTTCCTACTCTCACCTATGGTCATGAGCTTTGGGTCATGACTGAAAGGACAAGATCTCGGATACAAGCAGCCGAAATGAGTTTCCTTTGCAGGGTGGCAGGGCGCATCCTTTTAGATCGGGTGAGGAGCTCTGACACTCGGGAGGAGCTCGGAGTAGAGCCGCTGCTCCTCCACATTGAGAGAAGTCAGCTGAAGTGGCTCAGGCATCTGTTTCGGATGCCTCCTGGACACCTACCTAGGGAGGTGTTCCAGGCATGTCCCGCCGAGAGGAGACCTCGGGGAAGACCCAGGACACGCTGGAGGGACTATGTCTCTCGGCTGGCCTGGGAATGCCTCGGGATCCCCCCGGAGGTGCTGGAGGAAGTGTCTGGGGAGAGGGAAGTCTGGGGTTGTGGGGTTCTCTCCTAAGACTGCTGCCCCTGCGACCCGACCACGGAAAAGCGGTAGAAAATGAATGAACGGATGGATAAAAACTGATTTTATTCTAGCCAAAATAAAACAAATAAGACTTTCTCCGGAAGAAAAAATATTATAGGAAATACTGTGAAAAATTCCTGAATCTGTTAAACATCATTTGGGAAATATTTGAAAATTAATTAATAAATCACAGGAGGGCGAATAAATGTTTATTTCTTAAAACGATTTGTACAAATAGAAAACCCAGAATAAAACCCTCAGAATCTTTAGTTGATCCCACCACAGCAGAATGAACTGTCAACTTATCCAGCATATGTTTTATGCAGTGGATGCCCTTCCAGCTGCAACCCATCACTGGGAAACATCTATTTATCAATTTTAGCTTACCCACACCAACACGGGGAGAACATGCAAACTCCACACAGAAATGCCAACTGACCCAGCCGTGGCTCAAACCAGCGACCTTCTTGCAGTGAGGTGATTGTGCTTCCCACTGCGCCACCGTGCCACCCTTTAGTTGATCTCTCAGAAGTAAATATTTATGTCAGTGAACATTATCAGCGTCATCGAAATGAAAGGTCCTCGTGTCATTGTTCACAAACACCATTGATGATCAAAATGCTTAGTCATGTTGTCAGGATAACAGTGAACTCTGTGTAAACAAGCATACATATCCATTTCAAATGTACACATCACTGTATGCGGGATATTGATTGAAAGAGAATGCTTATGGTTCACAGGTACACTTGAGCATACTGTTAGTTAATGCATGAACCAAATAATGAATAGTACAGTACTTGCTAATACTTCAGCATTGACTATACGTTATTATTAAAACCCAATGCCACTGTAAAAAGTCATTGTGGGTCTTTGTAGATTTCATTCAATTTAATTTGTACACTTTATTTAATAAAATTATTTTCCTGTTTTTGTTTGAACTACTTTATAAGTTGTTTTCAGATCAACACACAGCTAATGTTCATTAGCCAATGAGAATCAATCATTCAATAGCAATGCAGTTAAGGCGTTTATATCTCATAATTGACAATAGGCCATTGAGTTATTAGACAATAATGCACACCTGAAGTGGTGATGCGGTCAAACTGAGCAGTGTTACACCTTTGCTGTGCATTATTTCTAATAATTCAACAGACTGGTGTGAATTATTCTGCTTATACAAGTGTTCCCATACCTAAACCCACTGTTCAGATGTATTTCAGACACTTGTCAGGTGTTTCTTCCTCAAACTACTCCTGTGTGTAGCTCTAGTTTCTTCTACATCTCCTCCAAAGCCTTCTGTTCTGTTTTGATGTGATTTTGGACTGTTGTAGCTGTGAAATAACTCGAGTGACATGGAGCTGTAATGCGCTCAAAACCTGCCGGAACTACTTTAGAAGTGTGCAGTTGTTTTCAGATAAGCGCACAACTAATATTCATTAGCCAATCAGAATCAAGCATTCAATAGCAATGCAGTTAAGGCGTTTATATCTCATAATTGACAATAGGCCATTGAGTTATTAGACAATAATGCACACCTGAGGTGGTGATGCGGTCAAACAGAGCAGTGTTACACCTTTGTTGTGCATTATTTCTAATAATTCAACAGACTGGTGTGAATTATTCTGCTTATACAAGTGTTCCCATACCTAAACCCACTGTTCAGATGTATTTCAGACACTTGTCAGGTGTTTCTTCCTCAAACTACTCCTGTGTGTAGCTCTAGTTTCTTCCACATCTCCTCCAAAGCCTTCTGTTGTGTTTTGATGTGATTTTGGACTGTTGTAGCTGTGAAATAACTCAAATCATTCAGCGGAGTGACATGGAGCTGTAATGCGCTCAAAACCTGCCGGAACTACTTTAGAAGTGTGCAGTTGTTTTCAGATAAGCGCACAACTAATATTCATTAGCCAATCAGAATCAAGCATTCAATAGCAATGCAGTTAAGGCGTTTATATCTCATATTTGACAATGGGCCATTGAGTTATTAGACAATAATGCACACCTGAGGTGGTGATGCGGTCAAACAGAGTGGTGTTACACCTCAGAGGTGCATTATTTTCTAATAATTCAACAGACTGGTGTGAATTATTCTGCTTATACAAGTGTTCCCATACCTAAACCCACTGTTCAGATGCTGTATTTGAGACATTTGTCAGGTTTTTGTTCTCAAACTGCTTCTGTTCAATTCAATTCATCTTTATTTGTATAGCGCTTATACAATGTAGATTGTGTCAAAGCAGCTTCACATGGAAGATTATAGTGAATTGAAACAGAGTCAGTTCAGTTTTCAGAGATTAAGTTCAGTTCAGTTTAGCTCAGTTCAGTGTGGGTTAATAATCACTACTGAGAGTCCAAACACTGAAGAGCAAATCCATCAATGCGCAGCTCTACAGATCCCGAACCATGCAAGCCAGTGGCGACAGCGGCGAGGAAAAAACTTCACCAATTGGTGAAAGCGAAGATTTAAAAAAAACCTCGAGAGAAACCAGGCTCAGTTGGGCACGACCATTTCCCCTATGGCCAAACGTCTTGTGCAGAGCTGCAGTCTAGGCGCAGGAAGCTGGACCTCAGCGAAGACTCGTCTGTCCTTGGAGCATTACAGGAGTCAGTCATGCTCTCACTCCACGATGACCACCACAGCAGCTGCTCAGGATACGGCCTGGTCCAGAAAACCTTGGGATCATCTCGTCGCTGGTCTCGGATCGCGTCAGTGGCACTGCATAGTCTGAGGGCCTCGAGATGAGTACCCCCAGGTGGAAATACAAAATAAGGAGAATATATAGCGTAGCTGCTGTTCATAGTGTTTATAAACGAGAACCAAAATCATGTGTGGGGCACATCATGCGTCATACCGCTATGTACTGCACTGAGTGTACGCTTTGCTAAAAAGATAGGTCTTTAATCTAGTTTTGAAGAGCGAGAGTGTGTCTGAGCCTCGGACATTATCAGGAAGGCTATTCCAGAGTTTAGGGGCCATAATTGAGAAGGCTCCACCTCCTTTACTCGACTTTGATATTCTAGGTATAACCAGAAGCCCTGAGTTTTGAGATCGTAAAGAGCGGGTTGGGTTGTAGCGAGACAGGAGGTTGGTTAGATAAACAGGAGCTAGATTATTTAAAGCTTTATAGGTAAGGAGTAATATTTTTAATTCAATACGAAACTTAACAGGCAGCCAGTGTAAGGAGGATAAAATTGGGGTGATATGATCATATTTTCTAGATCTGGTAAGAACTCTGGCAGCTGCATTTTGCACTAGCTGGAGTTTGTTAATAGAGGATGCTGGGCAACCAGCAAACAGAGCATTACAGTAATCCAGCCTAGAAGTCATGAAAGCATGAACTAGCTTTTCTGCATCTGATATAGATAGCATACTTCGCAATTTAGCAACATTTCTCAGATGAAAGAAAGCAGTTTTTGTGACATGGGATATATTCTGTGTGTAGCACTATTTTCTTCCACATCTCCTCCAAAGCCTTCTGTTGTGTTTTGATGTGAATTTTTGACTGTGAAATAAATCATTCAGCGTAGTGATATGGAGCTGTAATGCACTCAAAACCTGCCGGTCCTACTTTAGCTGTGCGTTTAACTGAAAATAACACCTTGGAATGCTCATCAGCCAATCAGAATCAAGCATCTCACAGCCGTGTGTACATCAAATTTATTAAACAGCTCTCAAACTGACTGAACTAACTTCTTAATCCACTGAAATACACAAGCACTGCTATCAGAGGTAATGGTGTGCTGAAAGAGACAGATGCTCTTATATTTGGCAGTCAGAATACACAAATCTCAACACATCACAGCAATGTCTAGCGTTTCCCTCCATGAGTTTGCTCCTTCAGATATGCTTTTCACACTGCGCCGAGGAGCAAAGCATCTGTGGGAAAAATGGCTGCACTAAACAGAAACTTCAGATGAGTTTCAGCTTCTCTTGCAGCTCCATCAATCTTGGAACAGGAGCATATGGCGGAGCTGAGGAGGGAAAAAACGCCATTGATAGTCAATCAATAATCTCTCGCTATAGAGAGGACGTGCAGGCGTTTGACAGCAAAGACTCGCAGATCAGCGAGAAGATCTGAAGCTAAAGGTTCAAACCAATCCAGCACTGTTAACCAGTTTTGTAAATTACACAGTATTTTACTGGTCACACTCTACAATAAGGTTTCATTAGTTAATGCATTCACTAACACGAACTAATGATGAACAATGCGTGTACAGCATTTATTCATCATCAGTCAACATTTACTAATGCATTAATAACATCTAAACTCTTGTCAACATTAGGTAATGCACGCGAGTTAACATTAACTAACAATAAACAATTGTATTTCCATTAACTAACATGAACAAATACCGTCATAAATGTATTTTTCATTGGTAATTCATGTTAGTAAATGCATTGCTAATAGTAACTAATACAACCTTATTGTAAAGTGTTACCATTTAACAGTAATATGAACTGTTTTATTGTAGGGCAGTAATGCAGCATGTTACTGTATTTTAAAGCTGCATTGTGAAAATCAGTCTTTATTTACAAACTGCAATCAAATGTATGTTTCAGTTTAGTGGTATCAGTATTGGGTGTAATTAATTTCCAAGTAATTAGCTACTACCATTAAACTACTTTTCCTCTGGAAATGTAAAGGATTAGTTTTCATTTTAGGATGTTTATTTAGTTTCTTTTAATGCCTTAAAACTGAAGATGGTCACATTTATCCAGGTGATTGCAAATGCACAAGAAATGGAGCAGGAAAATGAGGTAACACTTTACTTTCCCTGCTGAAAAATCCAGCTTAAACCAGCCTAAGCTGGTTGGCTGGTTTTAGCTGGTCGACCAGGGGTGCGTTTCCCAAACAACGACGTAACTCGCGACTGAACTATCATAGTGCGATGCATCGTTTGGCAAAAGAACTATGTAGTGACGAGTGTTTCCCAAAACCCGTAGTTTCTCTGTCGCAGATCCATCGCTTGAACCACGTTAGTTATGACGCAAAACACCCATAATGATGCTCTAAACGGGGTGGAGTAACTTCTTCAGAGAACAGCCCCATCATTTCTTTGTGCAAATTATATTGTTTTACACAAACACGCATTTAAAATAAAATCCAATATTAGTTTTGGTAAAAACATGCACTCGCTTTCCATATTAATTAAAATATATGTAAATGGCACATATAGGGCCTGTGTTTGCTTTACTAATATTATTGAGAAGTTGAACATTACATATTCTATTCTAAAATATAAAATCACTTACAAAAGCTAACACTATTCTAATATCATATATAAATCATATAAATAAATAAATGAGGCGATTTATTATAAATATATTTACTTTAATAATATTAATTATGATGATGATGATAATGAAGATGATTATTATTATTATTATTATTATTATTATTATCATTATTATTTAGGATATTGTTTATTTAATAAAAAATAAAATACAATTTGACACATGCAAACCACAGCAGAAAGTTCTAACCAACAGACCCATGTCATATACAGCAGAGAAACTTAATAAATAACCCACTATAAAATAAAAGAATTAACGTATGCTATGTTTTTTATTTTCACAAGCTTTGGAGACGTACTGTAACATAATTTCCGCTTTTAAATATACCTATAGCTTTCGCCATGAGGCTGTGTTCAAAATGATATCAATGTTTTCAAAGTGCACTGCGAAGGGAGCACAATTGTAAACATGAAGATCGCTAAAACTGAACTGTAAAAATACTTTGAAAGCAAATTACACCTAAGAGAGATTACCTTAATGCTTTTTTATTTTTAATAATTCCAGCTTTGAATGTTAGAATGTTCTAAATGAATAGGGCATAGGGGGGATAAGTGGGAATAGAACACAGCCAGGAACTATGCTTCTAACTACAGCTCCAGAGGTGTCGTTTCAAGAGCTCAAGTTTGCGACGCAGTTTGCGAATGTTCGTTGGAGCGATGGATTTGGGAAACAGCAAATCAAAGAACTATGTTTGTAACGACGGAACTTGCGACCTTAGTTGGCTAACGATGGTTTTGGGAAACGCACCCCAGCCTGGTTTTAGAGGGGTTTTGGCCATTTCCAGGCTGGTTTCCAGCCATTTCCAGCCTGGTCTTAGTTGGTCATGCTGGAAAATGACCAGCTTAAACCAGCTAAAACCAGCTTGACCAGCCTGGTTTAAGCTGGACATAGCTGGTTTTGGCTGGTCAAGCTGGTTTTAGCTGGTCAACGTGACTCCATTGTTTATAACCTAACAATACTTTCTATCTACTAAACCCTGATAGAAACCTGTCTGCATTTAAATTTTTCTTTTACTAGTGAGCTCACAATGTCAAAAATATCAGTATTTTTGGTTCCTGTTAGAACATTTGTTCCAAATCGTGCCAATCTGATGCTTTCAGAATAAAAAAATAAAAATAAATAAAAAAATTGCTTTGTATTGTGGCCTTAAATGATTTTGTACGTACATTTAAACGCATAATTTTGTATAATGCACTTATTATGTACATACTGTACATGTTTCTATGTTGTACTTTAATTAAAAAGATTATCTGCATGTATTTACATGTGTACTTAATTTCTGCAATTATATTTGTAATTACAGTGTTGACCCATCACGTACATTTTAACCCATACCACCAACCCTGTCCATAATCGAACCCGTATCCCAACTCGATAGCACTATACAGTAAGTGTTGTGCAATACAATATGAACACAATAAGTACATTTTCTGATGTAATACACAGTAGTTAAAGCCACTTGTGACCACTTATAGTGACCAAAACATAAACTCTGACATATACAATTTAATTGAGTGAATAAATGACATACAAGTTGAAGAAATGAATGACTCTAAAGAATGTATTGGTCTGTGTTACTGTAGTGTGCTCATTTATCAGTTGCGTGTTATCAAAGTCATTATAATCGGTTTGATTTTACCACCCAATCCTGTCACTTCCTTATTAACATTACATTCCTGTCGGTGCCATAGCCCAGTGGTTAGTGCAATGACATACAGCGCTCCGGGCGTCCAGAGTTCAAATCCCGGCTCGTGGACCTTTCCGGATCCAATCCCCCTCTCTCTCCCACTTCAAATAAAGTCAAAATGCCAAAAATACATCTTTAACTTTTCTTTAACACCACCCTCCCCCTCCCCATAAAATTTGCATAAGATTTAAACCGTTCGACTCAAAAAAGTGAAGAGTCTTTTATTTATAGAGATTTTTGTATAGAGCAGAGTTGAGTCAGAATTGTGGTTTAGTAGATAGAAAGTATTGTTAGGTCAGTATAAACACAATAGAAGTGTGTGGCGGTTTCCCATATAAATGTGTGTGTTTCTGTATGTGTGTGTGTGTAAGATAGAGAGACTATTATAAACAGAAAAGTTGTGGACCGCCAGATGCAGTTTGGGCCCAGAGAGCATGAGTCAGAGTGTTTATGAGTGTGTGTAATGTGTGGGGGTGTTTGGGTGTGTGTATGTGTGTGTCTAGCGTGCATGTGGGCATTTGTGTGTGTGACTGCTCTGGTTCAGGCTCTTGCTGTATATTGTGTGTGTTGTTTTGGAGTAGATGTGGGAGTGGGTTACGCAGACCAGTACAGCACGGCTAAAGGGACTAAAGAGCCTTATTTATGAATAAAAATATCTCTGTAAAAGGCCTCTCTCGTCGAGTGCTCCCTCATTTCCTCTCGATCTATATTTAAGTGTCCATGAAAAGGCTGAATCTCAGAGGAGCAGAGTGACATTTACAAATGATCGCCGCCATGCCATTGTGCGTTTCTGTGCGTTAGAAAGCATGTCAATAAACATGTAGTCGTGCAATTAACTCAAGTCTAAGCTAATAGGATTCCTGGATATTCACTGCTGATAAATGGTAAATTAATAGTTCACCCAGATGAAGAAGAAAATAAAAAAAATTATAGAAATTTATAGTAAATGCTATTTTTAAACCAAACTATAGTCAAATGTGTGATACTGTACAGTAAGTATTTTTAACCAATAAAGCATACTATTAACTATAGTGAAATTATAAAATATAAAACTAAAATATACTATTAATTACAAAGTAAACTATGGTGTATTCGAGTAAAACATACCCTATAGTTGTAAATAAATGTAGTACTGGTCAGTTGTTTAAGTTTAATTGTTAAATTTCCATAACATTACAGCTTTTAAATAAAGTTTTGATTATTGTTATTTATTTATTTTATTAGGGAGAATAAAATACAAAACTACATAGCCCTGTGTTAAAAAGAGTTTTTAAACTGAAGCAAAGTTCTGCAGCAGGACAATAATCCAAAGCATGTCCAATGGCTAAAGAAAAACAAAATTGAGACTTTGGAGTGGCCTAGTCAAAGTCCTGACCTGAATCCTATTAAGATGTGGTGGCATGGCTTTAAAAAGGCAGTCCATGCTTTAAAAAAAAACCTTCCAATGCAGCCCTCCAAACAAAATGAAGACTTTGGAGTGGCCTAGTCAGAGTCCTGATATGAATCCTATTGAGATGCTGTGGCATGGCCTTAAAAAGGCAGTCCATGCTTTAAAAAAAACCTTCCAATGCAGCCCTCCAAACAAAATGAAGACTTTGGAGTGGCCTAGTTAGAGTCCTGAAATGAATCCTATTGAGATGCGGTGGCATGGCCTTAAAAAGATAGTCCATGCTTTAAAAAAAACTTCAAAGTCTTCATTTTGTTTGGAGGGCTGTACTGGAGTTTTTTTTTTTTAAAGCATGGACTGCCATTTTAAGGCCATGCCACCGCATCTCAATTGGATTTAGGTCAGGACTTTGACTAGGCCACTCCAAAGTCTTCATTTTGTTTAGAGGGTTCCATTGGAAGGTTATTTTAAGCATGAACTGTCTTTTTAAGGCCATGCCACCGCATCTCAATAGGATTCATTTCAGGACTCTGACTAGGCCACTCCAAAGTCTTCATTTTGTTAGCAGGGCTGCATTGGGAGTGGCCTAGTCAGAGTCCTGAAATGAATCCTATTGAGATGCGGTGGCATGGCCTGAAAAAGACAGTCCATGCTTTAAAAAAAACTTCCAATGCAGCCCTCCAAACAAAAAAAAAAAGACTTTGGAGTGGCCTAGTCAAAGTTCTGACCTGAATCCTATTGAGATGCGGTGGCATGGCCTTAAAATGGCAGTCCATGCTTTAAAAAAAAAAAAAACTCCAATACAGCCCTCCAAACAAAATGAAAACGTTGAAGTGACCTAGACAGCGTCCTGATCTGAATCCTATTGAGATGCTGTGACATGCCCTTAAAAAGACAGTTCATGCTTTAAAAAAAGCTTCAATGCAGCTTGATTACAGTTGTTGCTGCCAACAGAGGCCCAACCAGTTTTAGGGGACCAACACTTTTTCACACAGGCCTATGAAGTTTTGTATTTTGTTAATAATAAAACTTTCAATTACAAAACCGCATTATGTGTTTACTTGTGTTATATTTAACTAACAATTGCATCTGTTTGATGATCTGAAACATTAAAGTGTGACTAACATGCAAAAAATAAGAAATCAGTAAGGGGCAAACACTTTTTCACACAGATATAAATTAATATTTTTACTATAAATTAACATAGTATTTTTTCATCATTCAGACATGTGGAGGATGATATATTTTACGTCATGTACATTCCAAACCTATTCTATTAAACAAAACAAAAAGAGTTTTGGTCCATTTGTACAATTGGTTTAATTTAAAACACCTCTAATGTGATTGCTGTGTACATATGAATACACCTTTTATTCAGATTTCACAGGATGTATAAATCTAAATTGAAGAAAACCAAAAAAACAACAGGATATGATGTAACAATAAATGACCATAAACAGGACAGAATGTTCAAGCATGCCTGTATTTTCAACATCACAGTAATGCAGGCGTCAGAAACAGCAGATCTTCATTTTTTCTGTGTGATAGACTAATTACATGTTATGTAATGTTTACACATCTTTTAAGCTCTTCACAAGTTCTCAACTGATAAAAATACACAAACGCATATTAATAACACAAAAAACGTATATCTTAAGGTTTTGTCAAAGCAGGAATATTATCTTGTTTTTTTCTGTGCCAAATAAACTGAACTACAGGTGTAAACACACCCTAATTCTGACAGGCGAGTTCACGAGAGTTTCTCGAGACAATAGCTTCTTGTTTAAGACACTTTTTGTTTTAATCAAAATGAAATCCTGAATGCCGATCGCTGTTTACACGAACGCTAAACACAGTGATCAAATTTGCAGTCATGTGTCACAAGTTTCCAATCAGCCTCCACCAAAGACTACTTTGGATCACAAATTTTAAATAAAATAAAATAAAATAAAATAAAATAAATTATTAATACAAACAAACAAACAAACAAACAAGCAAATAAACAGTCATCATGTGGAATTTGTATTGTTTTTCAAAGATCTAATAATCATTTAATTAAAATTAATAAATAAATAAATAAATAAATAAATAAATAAATAAATAAATAAATAAATAAATAAATAAAAGGTCATCCTGTGGAATTTGTATTGTTTTTCAAATATTTAATAATAAATTAATAAAAAAAATAAAATAATAATAAATTAATTAATTAAAAAAACTAAATAAAAATTATTTAAATAATTAAATAAATAAAAAGTAATCCCGTGTATTCATTTCAAATATTTAATTACATTTAATTAACAAAAAAATAAAATAATAATAAATTCATAAATATATAAATAAATAAATAAAAAGTCATCCTGTAGAATTTGTTTTTTTTTTAGATATTTAATTACATTTAATTTTTAAAAATAAAATAATAATAATAATGAAAAAATATTTTTTAAAAAGTCATCCTATGGAATTAGTTTTTTTTACAGATATTTAATAATAATTTATTTTAAAAATAAATAAATAATTTATTTAAAATAAATTAATTAATAAAAAGTCATCCTGTGGAATTTGTATTGTTTTTCAAATATTTAATAATCAATTAATTTAAAAAATAAAATAATAATAAATAAATTCATTAAAAAAAAATAATAATAAAATAATTAAAAGTCATCCTGTGTATTATTTTTTAGATATTCAAATAAATTAAATTTTAAAAAATAAAATTGTAAATAAATTCATAAATAATGAAAATAAACAAATAAATAAAAAGTCATCCTGTGGATTTTGTGTCATTTTTCAGATATATAATTACATTTAGTTTTTAAAAACAAAATAAAACTAATTAATTAATTAATTAAAATAAATAAATAAATACATTAATCTAATATTTATTTAAAATAAATATTTTAATAAAAGCAATTTTAAAAAGTCAACCTGTGGAATTTGTATTGTTTTTTAAATATTTAATAATCAATTAATTAAAAAAATAAAATAATAATAAAGTAATTAAAAAAATTTAACAAATCAAATAATAAAAATCCTGTGTATTCTTTTTTTTAGATATTTAATAAAATTACATTTTCAAAATAAAATAATAATAAATAAATAAAAAGTCATCCTGTGGAATTTGTGGCATTTTTCAGATATTTAATTACATTTAAATTAATACAATATAAGAATAATTAATTAATTAAATAATTAATTAAAATAAACAAAATAAATTAATTTTAAAAAGTCATCCTGTGGAATTTGTATTCTGATTCAGATATTTAATAATCATTTAATATATTTTTTTTAATAATAAATAATTTAATTAAAATAAATAAATAAAAAAATATATATATTTTTTTTTATGTAAAAACTGCTTTTATGTTAGCCAAACTAACAGAATGAAGACTTTCACCATTGCAGGAATTATACTACATGCATGTTTTACAATGTATTCGCTCCACTGGTTTGTTCATTAATGCTGTCCTATCGCGCACATTTCTAACATCATATTATCTCTTTAAACTAAATCACATGCCTTTTTTAAATGTGCATGCTGGAATTTATTTGGTAAATGTGTTTCCATCAAAGTTTATGCTCATTTCTTATCAGATAAAATATTTATCCTACTATTTTATGCACATTTTAAAATGTGTAAATATATAACTTCTTTTAATTCAATATTCCAAAACGGACATAAAAATATGTGTATGAAATCACAGCTAATGTCAGAGTTTGCATGAAAACTGCTCCACATTTATTATCCTTCCATGGGCTCTTCAGATGGATCTACAGTGCAGATCAGCGCTATTTTTAAAGCACAGGTTTATGCGGGGTTATTATTTGTGCTGATGGACACCTTATGTGCTCATATTTGATGAATGAACAAAGAGAAGGAAAGGAAAGAGAGCTTGTTAATAATAGACAGTTGTGTTGTGCTGCCAGGCCTTTTGTCTCTGTTTTCAGTTTTTTTTTTACATCATGATCTAATCTCTACTGTGGTTTCTGAATTATGCAATACCATATGCCTTATCCAAGACAGTGATTACAGAGCAGAAGACATTTCTGCCTTCGCTACTACAAGCAATGAAGCCAAATGTGAGAAAAATGACAGATTTGCTCTACAATGTAAGATAAAGGTCCACTTTTAACTTTTGAAATGTGTTTTATTTTTTTTGTGTGCAAATAAATTGTATATCAATTAGTTCTCGGAGTTCCTGTAAGTCAAGAAATAGCACACAAATTCCCTTAAATATCAGCTCTATTAGAAACAGCCTCTTTAATTTCATTCAATTGAATTAAATTTTTATGTAGTTTTTATTTAAATGAAATTAATTTATATTATTAATTGTATTTTATTTTAAATTGTATTTAATTTGCATTTTAATAAAATAAATTTAAATTCATGTAATTTAATTTTTATTTAATTGCATTTATTTTTCATTTAAAGTTTAATTTAATTTCAATTGTATAAAATATTTATAATAATAAATAAATAAATTATTTTAATTATATTATTCAATTCATTTTATATTTTATTATATTTTTATTTTATATTATATTTATTTTATTTAAATTGTATTTAACTTATTTTAATACGATTCATTTACTTTAAATTCATAATTTTATTTATTAAATTTTATTTTAAATTGCATTTATTTTTGAATTTAATTAAACAAAATACAATTAATCTAAATTAAATTATTTAAATTAATTTAAATTATTAAATTTTATTTATTTTGTTTGATTTTAATTTACATTGTATTTTTTATTTTAATAAAATAAAAATTTATTGTAATTATTTCAATTAAATTATTTGTTTTATATTGTAACAATTTTTATTTTAAATTGTATTTAACCTTTAATTTAATTTAATTTAATTTAATTTAATTTAATTTAATTTAATTTAATTTAATTTAATTTCCTGTTGTAACCCGTCAGTGTCTGGCTTCTGCTTGGCAATTAAAAAATGTATATAGTAATATCCAACAACATTCAAGATCAAGAGAGTCAAGATTTTGCATAATTAAAATTACATTATTTTAAATTATACAATTTTCTTTTATGCCAAACACCACTAGAATTTCAAGTTAAGATCCTCTTCCAAGATTTAGCAAATATCCTACTGTAAATATGTCAAAACTCATATTTGGTTAGTAATGTGCATTGCCAAGAACTTAATTTATACAAGTCAGATGTTATTCTGGTGTTGTATAAATATCAATTTCAAAACATTGACCTGTATGACTGGTTTTGTGGTCCAGGGTCACATATTACATGTGTAATATGACACTAAATATTTGCAAATTAGATAATATTCTAAAGATTAAAAACGAAAAGACATGACCATAAGCTCCTCTCCTTACTACAGTAAGTCTTATTCCCTAATCTAAATAAACACACATCAGAGAGAAGATCTGAAAGTCAATGTTTACATGTTTAGTGTCTGTTTTGTGCAGAAGTGAAACTGAACCAAATCACCAACACAGACTGATATTAGATATGAGACTGCATACAAAAACACAAGAGTTTAGGTGTGACCTAGTGGCAAAAATTGAGCAAACTCGATTTTTGTGATATCGACTTTAAATTTGGAACATAACATGGTTAGACGGGGCTTTTATTTGTTTGTTTGTTTGTTTGTTTTAAACATATAACATGTATTATAATATGTTTTGAGTGTTTTTGGTTCATTTACGGTGGTGAATTGCATTATGGGATGTTAATCTCTGCTCTGTCGACTTTTGATGTTGTACATTTAACTCCGCAGTTTAACAAAGTGACTTAGTCATTTGAAATAATATACTAAGAAATACACTCACCGGCCACTTTATTAGGTACACCTTACTAGTATGCTTACTGCCTTAATCCTTCATGGCATAGATTCAACAAGATACTAGAAATATTCCTCAGAGATTTTGCTCCATATTGACATGATAGCATCACACAGTTGCTGCCGATTTGGCAGTTGCACATCCATAATGCCAATCTCCCATTCCACCACATCCTAAAGGTGCTCTATTGGATTGAGATCTGCTGACTGTGGAGGCCATTTGAGTACAGTGAACTCATTGTCATGTTCAAGAAACCAGTCTGAGATGATTCACGATTTATGACATGGTGCGTTATCCTGCTGGAAGTAGCCATCAGAAGATGGAGACACTGTGGTCATAAAGGGATGGACATGGTCAGCAACAATACTCAGGTAGGCTGTGGCGTTGACACGATGCTCAATTGGTACTAATGAGCCCAAAGTGTGCCAAGAAAATATCCCCCACACCATTACACCACCACCAGCAGCCTGAACTGTTGATACAAGGCAGGATGGATCCATGCTTTCATGTTGTTGACGTCAAATTCTGACCCGACCATCCGAATGTGTCAGCAGAAATGGAGACTCATCAGACCAGGCAACGTTTCTCCAATCTTCTATTGTCCAGTTTTGGTGAGCCTGTGTGAATTGTAGCCTCAGTTTCCTGTTCTTAGCTGACAGGAGTGGCACCCGGTGTGGTCTTCTGCTGCTGTAGCCCATCCGCCTCAAGGTTGGACATGTTGTGTGTTCAGAGATGCTCTTCTGCAGACCTCGGTTGTATCGAGTGCTTATTTGAGTTACTGTTGTCTTTCTATCAGCTGGAACCAGTCTGGCCATTCTCCTCTGACCTCTGGCATCAACAAGGCATTTGTGCTCACAGAACTGCCGCTCACTGGATATTTTCTTTTTGTCGGACCATTTTTTGTAAACCTTAGAGATGGTTGTGTGTGAAAATCCCAATAGATCAGCAGTTTCTGAAATACTCAGACCAGCCCGTCTGGCACCAACAACCATGCCACGTTCAAAGTCACTTAAATCACCTTTCTTCCCCATTCTGATGCTCGCTTTGATAGTCTTGACCATGTCTACATGCCTAAATGCATTGAGTTGCCGCCATATGATTGGCTTATTAGAATTTTGCATTAACGAGCAGTTGGACAGGTGTACCTAATAAAGTGGCCGGTAAGTATAAGTCTGCAAAATAACAGAAAATGTGCTGCAGTTTATTACAAGGTTTTTGTAACATAATATACAACACCAACCCAGACAATATAGCACTTTAAACTAATAATAATGTTCATAAAGTCACTTTTTTTTTACTTTTCAAGCCTAAAAGTTGTTGGAAGAAATATGAAGATCCCATAATACAGTTCAAAAACATAAATAAATAGGGAAAAATAAAAACATGCATTACACAATATGAAAAACTGCTCATTTAATCATATTTTTTACAGTGTAGCAGCATGTTTGGAGAAGAGAACATTATACTGTAACATTAAATCATGGTTGCCTGAAAATAAGCACTGTTTCGCGGTTACAAAACTCATCTCAAACTTATCACGACCTCACACCCAAAGCAGAGCCAGAGCTTTAATAACTTTATTACTCTTTCGACAGGAGGCCTGGAGTCAGAAAGAGTGTTGCTGTCAGAAAAGGGAAGGAGAAGGAGAGAAACAGAGAAGATTGTGTTTCAATCCATCTCGTTGCTTTTCTGCGCATGAAATCTTTCACTCGGCGGTCAGACTGAGACTAGTTAAAGTTTAATTACAACATCAATAGATGGATGTGAGGAACTGCACTGCTCTCCATCTAACACTCCTTTACTTCTGCTGGACATGAACAAACTGATGTCTGATGTCAAACACACTGGACGAGAGATTTAATCTATTCAGGTTTAATTCCTGGATTTTTATCAAAATGCCTGATCAGAGAAAGCAATCCAGGAAGGACTGAGTAAGTACTATGGTAAGAAATTACAAAATAAAATAAAATAAAATAAAAAAATAGGATGTAAAGGGATGTTAAAAGGATGATGATTATTATTTTTATTATTACTAGGAAAAATTACTGAATTTTTATCAATATGATCAGAGAAAGTGCCTTAGGGAGAACTTTTATCATAAAAATAAAATAAAACAGGATGTAGACATGTTGAAGGGATTATTATTATTACTAGGAAGAATTACTGGATTTTCATCAAAATATCGATCAGAGAAAGCAACTCAGGGAGGACTGAGTAAGTATTATGGTAAGAACTTACATCCTAAAAAAACATCAAATAAAAAATAAATAAATAAAATAGGATGTAGAGGGATGATAAATGGATTATTCATTCATTCATTTTCTTTTCGGCATAGTCCCTTTATTAATCCGGGGTCGCCACAGCGGAATGAACCGCCAACTTATCCAGCATATGTTTTACGCAGCGGATGACCTTCCAGCCGCAACCCAACCCCAAAACATCCATACACACTCATTCAATAGGGACAATTTACCCTACCCAATTCACCTGTACCGCATGTTTTTGGACTGTGGGGGAAACCAGAGAACCCGGAGGAAACCCACGCGAACGCAAGGAGAACATGCAAACTCCACACAGAAACGCCAACTGACCCAGCCGAGGCTCGAACCAGCGACCTTCTTGCTGTGAGGCGACAGCACTACCTACTGCGCTACTGTGTTGCCCTAAATGAATTATTATTATTATTATTACTACTACTACTACTACTACTACTACTACTACTACTACTACTACTACTACGAAACACTAGTTTCATCAAAATGATCAGAGAAAGTGCCTCAGGGAGAACTTTTATCGTAAAAATTTTTTTATTAAAATATGATGTAAAATGATGTTAAAGGGGTTATTATTATTACTAGGGAGAATTACTGGACTCAATACAATTACTGGATCAAAATACATCTAACACTCTCCATAATACTGTGGCGAACCCAGATTAATAAAGGGACTAAGCCTAAAAGAAAATGAATGAAAGTTAAATAGATTCTCTCAACTTCTAGAGTTATTTTTATTGAGAACATACTGTCAATTTAATAGTAAAGAAAACCTTAATAAAAAAATAAATAAATAAAATAAAAATAAAAAATGTAAAATGATGTTAAAGGGGTTCATATTAAATATGAAAATAATGGAAGAATATGTAATTTTCATTACATAAAAGCATACAATATTAAAAAGCAGAAATTAGACTCTGCAGCTTCGACAGCTCCATTCTCATCATCCAATACAGAGAAACTGCAGAAAGAGCTGTGAGTCTGCAGTGTTTGGATGAGATGAACTGCGTGTTTGGCTGGAAATGAACAATCCTTCTCTACCGAACACAGTCACAAAAACCCATCTTTTCCACATTCATCTGTTCCATTCAACCTCTCACTTCCTCTGCCAGTGACTTACAGCCGAGTGTTTAGAAAGTAAGCAGAATATTTTCTTGGATAGTAATGAAATGCATTAGTTTTTATCTAGTTGGTGAAAAAAAAATAAAAAAATAGAGATTGTGGTTTTGTAGCAGGATTACAAAAGTGCCAAAAGAAAAGAAATGCCAACACACCCTGGCAGTTCAAAATGTTTGTGCACATTATATATATATATATATACACACACACACACACACACACACATATACACACATACACATACATACACATACATACAGGGGCTGGACAATGAAACACTGGCCAATTTAGTGTCGGAGGTTTCATGGCTAAATGTGTGCAGCCTAGTGGCCAATCTTCATTGATTGCACATTCCACCAGTAAAGCCAATCACATGGCAGCAACTCAATGCATTTAGGCATGTAGACATGATCAAGACAATCTGCTGCAGTTCAACGGAGCATCAGAAAGGGGAAGAAAGGTGATTTAAGTGACTTTGACGTGGCATGGTTGTTGGTCTGAGTATTTCAGAAACTGCTGATGTACTGGGATTTTCACGCACAACCATCTCTAGGGTTTACAGAGAATGGTCTGAAAAAGAGAAAGTATCCAGTGAGCGGCAGTTCTGTGGCCGCAAATGCCTTGTTGATGCCAGAAGTCAGAGGAGAATGGACAGACTGGTTCCAGCTGATAGAAAGACAACAGTAACTCAAATAAGAAGTCGTTACAACCGAGGTCTGCAGAAGAGCATCTCTGAACACACAACACGTCCAACCTTGAGGCGGATGGGCTACAGCAGCAGAAGACCACACCGGGTGCCGCTCCTGTCAGCTAAGAACAGGAAACTGAGGCTACAATTCACACAGGCTCACCAAAACTGGACAAGAGAAGATTGGAGAAACGTTGCCTGGTCTGATGAGTCTCCATTTCTGCTGCCACATTTAGATGGTCGGGTCAGAATTTGGCATCAACAACATAAAAGAATGGATCATCCCGCCTTGTATCAGCGGTTCAGGCTGGTGGTGGTGGTGTAATGGTGTGGGGGATATTTTCTTGGCACACTTTGGGCTCATTAGTACCAATTGAGCATCGTGTCAACGCCACAGCCTACCTGAGTATTGTTGCTGACCATGTCCATCCCTTTATGACCACAGTGTACTCATCTTCTGATGGCTACTGCCAGCAGGATAACGTGCCATGTCATTAAGCGTGAATCATCTCAGACTGGTTTCTTGAACACGACAATGAGTTCACTGTACTCAAATGGCCTCCACAGTCACATATCTCAATCCAGTAGAGCAATAGAGCACCTTTGGGATGTGGTGGAACGGGAGGTTCACATCATGGATGTGCAGCCAACAAATCTGCAGCAACTGCATGATGCTATCATATGAATATGGAGCAAAATCTCTGAGGAACAGTTCGAGTATCTTGTTGAATCTACGCCACGTGGGTTTACAAAAGTTATGAAAGCAAAAGTCCAACCTAGTATTAGTAAGGTGTATCTAATAAAGTGGCTGGTGAGTGTACATGGCCAGGCTGCTATAGCCAAACTTCTGGTCACTCGTGCCAATGACAAACTAGGGTTTCAATAGTGCCAGCAGCAAAAATTTTGGACAATGTGAAACATATACTGTTCTCTGATGAGTCCACGATCACTGTCTTTCCCACATCCAAGTGAGTTATGGTGTGGCATATCGCAAATTTCGAGCAAATCACTCAGGTTGGAAAATCTGAACTTCAGCGGACATTCGCACTGTGTCAACCAATCAGGAGCTTTCTCTTGTAGGGGGGTGATTATGACGTAGCGCCTGTTGTTGGCGTCACAGGGGAAAATCCTCTTGCTGATGCCAGACAATAGTTCATTAAACTGGGCTGGGCTCAGTCAGAAACTTGCCTTGAATTCTTCCATCATCCATGTGTGGTTTATTTATAAACTAATAAAAAAGAATCCCCCCTTACACCCCTACTCCTCCCCTTCTCCGATAGGGTGGCACGGCGGCCCAGTGGGTAGCACTGTTGCCTCACAGCAAGAATGCCGCTGGTCCCGCCCTCTCCGAACCGGTCGGCGTTTCTGTGCGGAGATTGCATGTCCTCCCCGTGTTTCGCGTGGGCTTTCCCCGGATTCTCCGGTTTCCTCCCACAGTTCAAAGACAAGCACCATAGGTAAATTGACTACTTCAAATACCATCCTAAGGCAACTCTTTGTCAGATATATCCCAGCAGTTCACAGTGGGGGAGTTCTCGAGACCCACCTGAGCTCAAACTCTCCTCTCGCCCTCCAAACGGGAGGGAGCCCCGGGCTCAAGGATATTCTGAGCTCAGGGCTCTCTCCCGGGGCAGCATGCCAAACACGCTTTATTACCAATCATCAGCTAAGTGTGAACTCTTGAAATATAGTTTCTGGAGGAGTTGATAAACCAACGCTATCTCACGGCCAATTCGTAACTTTTTGATTAGTGGCTAATTCGTATGAATTCGTACGATCTAATTCGTACAAATTAGTACGATTTGCCCATCACCCAATGACGGTTGGGGTTAGGGGTGGGGTTAGGTGCCACGCCTCCTTTTTAAAATCGTACATTTTCGTACGACTGAACTCGTACGAATTAGCCACTAAACTGACAAAACGTAAAATACTTACGTTTCCTCGTGAGATCAGGCTGGATAAACTCACAGAGCTGGGTGCACCTCTGAATGGATGTAGTGGACTCAGACATGGCGCCGAACAAATCTACGCTGTTTTTTAGACTTCCTGAAGCACATAAACGCAACTATTCTCTCAAAAAAATTCATGTTAGCCATTTAGCAATGAAGCTAGAGTCACCAGGCAGACAGAAGCCTTGCCTATGACGTGAATCCGCATCTATTGTGAAGGGAATTTGACGCGTTAAAGAAGCAGATTTGACGTGCGAATGAAGCGAGTAAACTCAAAATGTTCATGCTTCTAAATACGCGCGAATAGCAAGATTTATTCACGAGCTTCACGTCTGGTGTAAACACAGCGCACAGATCTCAAACTGGATTTTTTGAGGACTGCAGCTCTGCACAGTTTTGCTCCAACCCTAATCAAACACAGCTGATCCCACTAATCAAGACTACTAGAGACTATTAAGCAGGTGTGAGTTGGAGGTGGTTGGAGCTTAACTATGCAGAGCTGCGGCCCTCCAGGAATTGAGTTCGAGACCACTGCCTTAGAGGCCCGTAAAACAGTTGCAGATAATACACTTTCACTCCAGTATAGTTAAACTTTGGAAAGTTTGATCAACTATAATCTGGGCTGGGCGATTAATCAGAAAAAAATTGAAATCGACATTCAGAACCTATAATAAAAAAATTTTTTTCAGGTAAATTAGATTTTTTCAGTTACTTTCCCTACCGTTCAAGGCTAATTTACACGTATAATATTATGATTTATACTTATTATATTATTCTGATATTATACTTCTGCCAGGCGCACACGTACAGTCCGGCCGACCTTCACATACCCCCACACCTCTCAAAAAAAACGACAAGCTTTGTGATTGGTCGGTTTGGTAGCGGTGACGAGTGGGGGCGGCGCGGAGAGCCACATTTTATACAATGTGTGTTTTAATTTCAGTTGTTCAGCATTGATGTTCAATAAATAATCATAGATAGTAGATAGCGTGTGTCTCCTTGTAATTATTTTAAAATCAAGTAATGCACCCTTCATTCTGAAATCTCACTTGTAATATGCGAGCATATTTACTGTACAAAACTTGTCAGTAAACTATGAGGGCAAAAACATAACAAATAAATAAAACAATCGTTCACTAATCGTAATAGAGTTAAAATGATCAAATAATCGAGATTTTAGGCCAAATCACCCAACCCTACTATTGAGGATGCACACATTGGTGTGTCAATATATTGTGCAGCCCTAATTAGAAGCCTTTGTTTTATGTGTTACTTACTGGAAAAATGACTCTGAACATCTACTCTGTAATTACACTGCAATTACATGCATTACACTATAACTAGCAGTGGCGGATTTAGGCATGGGCAATATGGGCGATCGCCCAGGGTGGCATCTAGCTGGGGACGACATGGGGAGACGGTGCAAAAAAAAAAAAACCCAGTAAAAGCTTTGAGATACGATTTACTTTATGCAAATATTAATTTAGAGTAATCCCAGAATAAAGACGTAAGGGGTCATTAACATTTGCCGTCTTTTCCATGCGCAAGTTTGTTACTTTATGTGCAACCAAAGCAACACTGGTGAAACCAAACTGAAGCATGCGCGTAGAAAACCATTCCCGTGCACCTCACACGCTGCTCCTGGTATGAATCCCGGTTGTTTACATGCACACCGATAAAATACATGCCAGTCATGCGCTGTGTAACTGAGGTAACAGTCTATGCAAAGATATCGGCATGCAACAAGTGTTGCAAGTCAACAAAACTAAAGTTATATATTAATAAATAGGTTGTTATACAAGTTATATATAATATGAGTTATGTAAAAGTTACATATATAATATGATGGTGATCTTAATTTGGCTAAGCATGGCAATGAAGCAGAAAGGAGAGATGATCTGATAGACGAGTCAGGGAGGCAAGACTTAACTCGGTTTAAGACTCTGTTGCCACTGGCTTGCATAGTTCGGGACTTGTAGAGCTGCGCATCGATGGATTACTCTTCAGTGTTTGGACTCCCAGCAGTGAATATTAAAACACATTGAACTGAGCTAATCTAAACTGATTAACTGAACTGAAAACTGAACTACACTGTTTCAATTCACTATAATCTTCCATGTGAAGCTGCTTTGACACAATCTACATTGTAAAAGCGCTATAGAAATTAAGATGAGTTGAATTGAACATTAATTCTCGGTCATAAGTTGGTCTAAGACAACAGATAATTCTATAAACAAATATTTAAAAATTTAAATATTTAAATGTTTGAATAGTTTGTTTGAGACTATTACATGTGTTTCAATGAGAGTAATAAAAAGTCAAGTCTTTATTAAGGGGTAAATAGGGAGTAAATAGGGTAGTTCGCCCAGGGTGCCATTTAGGGCGTACTCACATTATGTACAGTTGCCTTGAACCGGGCCAAATACACTTGTCCCCCCTCCAGTCTCCCCCGACGGCCCGCACTCACATTACATTCGGGCCTGGGCAGGCTTACGTCATCGATGATGCGCAGTTCAGTAAGCTCTCTCGCTCAGCACAGTGGAGATTTCTTTAGTTATATCGTTTAAGTCGTTTGATATGCGGTGACACGCAGTCAAATATTTCGCCGAACAGATCAGCCACTTTTGACGCTCATAAACAATCATAAAGTCCTCGTGCTGCAGGAATTAGGAGGTTTGCTGAAGGTGCAGTTGTCGTGCAGTGAGGGGTTTGTGTCTTTAATAAACTACGACAGTTTGTGTTCATTGAACAGCACGAATGATTAATTAATCCATATCAAACAGTCTCTTAAAAGTCAAGTCTCGCTTTCAGTTTCGGGTTCAGGCACGCTTGCACTTACACTACAAGCATACCGCCCCTGAGCCCAAGTGAACCGCGCCTGAGCCTGATTCCGAGCACTTACACTTCTTAAACGATCCTGGAAACGGGCCTGGGCACGGTTCGGATAGCATAGTGAGTACACCATTAAACTAGAACCGCCACTTATAACTAGGACTGTAGGAAAGTCCTATAACTTAGTTGTAGTTCTTATGAGTACCCATTAGATGGCGCATTTCTCTAATTTGACAGACATTTTCTCACTTTCACTTTAAGCACGCACATGGCACAAATCACGTGAAGCTCCGTGAGACTGCAACACATTTATCCTGTGTGCGTTCATGCCAAGAAAGTGAGTTTATTTACTGATTTCCACAAAAAATATGTGCAATACTGATGTAAATACTGTTGTGATAATATATGTAATGTTATATTGATCCTTAATGCGTATATTTGCATAATATGATGCCATATGTCAATCTGTGTTGGGAAGCTAATATGCTAGTGCTCCTATTCATGCTACAGCATGTTTCTTTGCTGAATTAATGTATATATTTTGATTGATAGTGTAATTTCAAGTCATTCTTATACACTACCGTTGGAGAGTGAATCTATTCATATATTTGAAGATTGTTTTCTGTTGTAATCAGAATAGGAATTTTTGACTGTTGTTATTCTATTGATTAACCTGTAATATTGTATTGATATTCAATTTGCCCTATTCTATGTTTCAGACCACACACACACACACACACCCACACATCATAATCCTATATCCACCCATTAAAACCATTTGTTGGATGAAACTCTCCGAGCCCTTTACTCTCTTACCGGAGTCTCCAGTTTTCAAGGACTATCAGAACAGTCCAGAGGTTCCACCTCTACAAGGACACCTTAAAATAAAGTGCAACCTGTTTATTAAGCTAGGTTAATTGCAACATTTATTAATACATTATTAAAATCAGATATTGTATCTGTCTTTGTTATTTAACAGGCCTAAGCTAACAAACCAAGTTTCTTTTTTTGCATTAAAAGTTATTTTATCTATTTAAATTTATAATCTCTGTTATTTAATTTACATTCTTTTAATTTAGTTTGTTTTTTTATTTGATTTTTTAATTTATTTAAAATTTCATTTATAATTTAGTTTTTATTTAATTTATAAATTTTTAATTAAATAAAAAAATTTGGGCACTGTAGCCACCTCATGAGATTTCTCGCTATTGTTCATATTCCCATTCCTCCACTTGCATTGCTTCTCAGAAAACAAATCGGTGAAGATGTCTCCCATGGGATCTCCGAGCTGCCTGTGACTACGGAGCTGATGGTGAGATTGGATGTGTCACTTATTATTCACTATTCAGAATGGATGAGTTACAATGGACTGGAATTCAATAGGATGCAATCATAGCTCTACTAGCAGTAAGAGCTGGATTTCTACAATAAACGCCTCTTGTGCTGAGAGTTCGCATGAGTGCATGTGTGTGCGCGGGTGTGTGTGCGTACAGGTTTATGTGGTTTACAGGGACACAAAGTTGTATAATGATATGGGTATGACTTAGTTATATATTGAAGTCCTCATGTCCCTGTAATTCAAAACAATTAAAAATCATATTAATGTCTTTTTTAATTAAACATTTACCGCTTGGTTTTAGGAGTAAAGGTGGGATAAAGCCATGTAATAAGCTTTTTTTTAACATACATTAAAATACATTACACCTATGGAGTGTCTCTGTAAACCATGTATACAAGTATGTGTGCGAGAGAGAGTGTTAGTGTGCCAGCCTCTGTGTTCATCTGTCTCTGTGTGTACATGTGTGTGTGTCATACCTGCCAACACCGTTTTTCCTGGGAGTCTCCCGTATTTCAGACCCATCTCCTGATTCCCTCCCATTTTGTTATTTCTCCTGGAAAACTCCTGTAATTTCTAATTAAACGGCCCCCCAGGGTCTCCCGGATTTTCAGGGACAAATTTTGGCAGGTATGGTCCTCAGCATTTTGGTACAGTCTGTGAACCCCCCCCCCTCCCCGAGTCGCCAACTTTGGTATAGTATCTGATCGCAGCAACCGCTCGAAACATGCTAGTACAGTTACTAACACCACAGTACACAGCCCTCAACAGTGTTATTCAGACACCTCACCCCCGAACCTAACACTCCCACCCCTAAACCCCGGATTTCAGGGATTAAGATTTCACCGGATTAAGGTCCTTGTGTCCCTGTAATACAAAACGCTTATGCCGTTCACACCAGACATGGCATGTGTGAATAAAATTGTGATATTTAGGGGTAAAAAGACGAGTGAACATTTCGAGTTTACGTGCTTCATTCGCTCGTCAAATTCACTTCATTCACGCATTAAATTAGTGATTCCGCGTCAACTGTGGAGTGAATTAGACGTGCAAAGGAAGCGAATTTGACGCGGAAATGAAGTGTATTTGATATGCAAATGAAGTGAATTTGACAAGCAAAGGAAGCAAATTTGTTTCATAAATGAAGTAAATTTGATGCACAAATGAAGCAAATTTGACACGCAAATGAATCGAATTTGACGTGCAAATGAAGCAAATTTGATGTGCAATTGAAGCAAATTTGATGCGCGAGTGAAGCAAATTTGACGCGCAAAGGAAGCGAATTTGATGCGTGAATGAAGTGAATTTGATGCACAAATGAAGCGAATTTGACGCGCAAATGAAGCTAATTTGATGCGTAAATTAAGTGAATTTGATGCGCAAATAAAATGAGTTTGATGTGCGAATGAAGCGAATTTGATGCCCGATTGAAGCAAACTTTGACGCGCAAATTAAGTGAATTTGACGAGCGAATGAAGCAAATTTGACGAGCGAATGAAGCAAATTTGACGCGTGAATTTGATGTGCGAATTAAGTGAATTTGAGGCGCAAATGAATCAGATTTGATACGTAAATAAAGTGAATTTGATGCGCAAAATAAGTGAATTTGATGCGCAAATGAACCAAATTTGACGCGCAAATGAAGCAAATTTGATGCGCGAGTGAATTAAATTTGACACGCAACTGAAGCGAATTTGACGCGCAAATGAACCAAATTTGACGCGCAAATGAAGCTATTTTGATGCGTGAATGAATTAAATTTGACACGCAACTGAAGCGAATTTGACGCGCAAATGAAGCAAATTTGTTGCACGAAGCGAGATTTGATGCGCAAATGAAGCAAATTTGATGCGCGAGTGAGGCAAATTTGATGCACAAATTAAATGAATTTAACGTGTAAACATTGAGTTTACTCGCTTTATTTGCGCGTCAAATTCACTTGACAATAGATGTGGATTTGCATCATTGGCAGGGCTTCTGTTTGCCTGGTGACTAGCTTCGCTGCTTAATGTTCAATTTGTGTAAATCGCGTCATTCTTGCTGCCTTATTCGCACAAATAACACCACAGAATGTCTATTTGCATCTTTGCATTGAATTAACATGTAAATCACTCACACTTGGCGCTTCATCCGTGTCCAGTGTGAACACATCATTAAAACTCATACTTAAGGTCTATTGGAATTAAACATTTTTGGTTTGGTTTTAGGAGTAGTGGTGGGGTAAGGCCATATAATAAACTTGCTTTAAACATACATTACACCTATGAAGTGTCCCTGTAAACCATGTATACAAGTATGGGTGTGTAAGAGAGAGACCGTTAGTGTGCCTGCCTCTGTGTGTGTGTGCGTGTCTGTAGTGAGAGTGTGTGAACCAGCCCATGAGCTCAGGGATTTTTGTCCGACAGCTGTATTTCAGTATCTTTCTCCCTCAGGATCTGCTTCAGTCCTCAGAGAGTTGCTCTTTTTTCTTCTCTGTGTCCTTTTGATGCGCAGAAAACCTCCGGCACTCATATTCCTGGAACTCCAGCCACAGAGAGAAAAGAGCAGCACAGGTACAACAAAAGATGATAGATAGATAGATAGATAGATAGATAGATAGATAGATAGATAGATAGATAGATAGATAGATAGATAGATAGATAGATAAATGAAAGGACAGACAGACACAGGCAGACACTAGATAGACAGAAAGACAAGATTAGATAGAAAAAAAAAAGAGACTAGACAGACAGATGGACAAAAGGACAGACAAATAGATAGAGGAAAGGACAGACCGACAGACAGATAGATAGGACAGAAAAAGAAACCAGATGGACAGACAGACAGACAGACAGACACACAGACAGAAAAAGAGACCAGACGTACAGACAGACAGACACACAGACAGAAAAAGAGACCAGACGTACAGACAGACAGACACACAGACAGAAAAAGAGACCAGACGGACACAGACAGACACACAGACAGAAAAAGAGACCAGACGGACAGACAGACAGACACACAGACAGAAAAAGAGACCAGACAGACAGACAGACACACAGACAGAAAAAGAGACCAGACGGACACAGACAGACACACAGACAGAAAAAGAGACCAGACGGACAGACAGACACACAGACAGAAAAAGAGACCAGACGGACAGACAGATAGACACACAGACAGAAAAAGAGACCAGACGGACAGACAGATAGACACACAGACAGAAAAAGAGACCAGACGTACAGACAGACACACAGACAGAAAAAGAGACCAGACGTACAGACAGACAGACACACAGACAGAAAAAGAGACCAGACGGACAGACAGACAGACACACAGACAGAAAAAGAGACCAGACGGACAGACAGACAGACACACAGACAGAAAAAGAGACCAGACGGACAGACAGACAGACACACAGACAGAAAAAGAGACCAGACGGACAGACAGACACACAGACAGAAAAAGAGACCAGACGGACAGACAGACACACAGACAGAAAAAGAGACCAGACAGACAGACAGACAGACACACAGACAGAAAAAGAGACCAGACGTACAGACAGACACACAGACAGAAAAAGAGACCAGACGGACAGACAGACACACAGACAGAAAAAGAGACCAGACGGACAGACAGACACACAGACAGAAAAAGAGACCAGACGTACAGACAGACACACAGACAGAAAAAGAGACCAGACGGACAGACAGACACACAGACAGAAAAAGAGACCAGACGTACAGACAGACACACAGACAGAAAAAGAGACCAGACGGACAGACAGACACACAGACAGAAAAAGAGACCAGACAGACAGACAGACACACAGACAGAAAAAGAGACCAGACGGACAGACAGACACACAGACAGAAAAAAGAGACCAGACGTACAGACAGACACACAGACAGAAAAAGAGACCAGACGGACAGACAGACACACAGACAGAAAAAGAGACCAGACGTACAGACAGACACACAGACAGAAAAAGAGACCAGACGGACACAGACAGAAAAAGAGACCAGACGGACAGACAGACAGACACACAGACAGAAAAAGAGACCAGACGGACAGACAGACAGACACACAGACAGAAAAGAGACCAGACGAGACACAGACAGACACACAGACGAAAAAGAGACCAGACAGACAGGACAGACCAGACACACAGACAGAAAAGAGACCAGACGTACAGACAGACACACAGACAGAAAAAGAGACCAGACGGACAGAC
This sequence comes from Danio kyathit, assembly GCA_903798195.1. NCBI lineage: Eukaryota > Metazoa > Chordata > Actinopteri > Cypriniformes > Danionidae > Danio > Danio kyathit. Next base: position 64,735,854 of record LR812536.1, read on the forward strand.
AGACACACAGACAGAAAAAGAGACCAGACGGACAGACAGACAGACACACAGACAGAAAAAGAGACCAGACGGACAGACAGATAGACACACAGACAAAAAAAGAGACCAGACGGACACAGACAGAAAAAGAGACCAGACGGACAGACAGACAGACACACAGACAGAAAAAGAGACCAGACGGACAGACAGACAGACACACAGACAGAACAAGAGACCAGACGGACAGACAGATAGACACACCAGACAGAAAAAGAGACCAGACGGACACAGACAGAAAAAGAGACCAGACGGACAGACAGACAGACACACAGACAGAAAAAGAGACCAGACGGACAGACAGACAGACACACAGACAGAAAAAGAGACCAGACGGACAGACAGAAAAAGAGACCAGACGTACAGACAGACACACAGACAGAAAAGAGACCAGACGGACAGACAGACACACAGACAGAAAAAGAGACCAGACGGACACAGACAGAAAAAGAGACCAGACGGACAGACAGACAGACACACAGACAGAAAAAGAGACCAGACGGACAGACAGACACACACACAGACAGAAAAAGAGACCAGACGTACAGACAGACAGACACACAGACAGAAAAAGAGACCAGACGGACAGACAGACACACAGACAGAAAAAGAGACCAGACGGACACAGACAGAAAAAGAGACCAGACGGACAGACAGACAGACACACAGACAGAAAAAGAGACCAGACGGACAGACAGACAGACACACAGACAGAAAAAGAGACCAGACGGACAGACAGACACACACACAGACAGAAAAAGAGACCAGACGTACAGACAGACAGACACACAGACAGAAAAAGAGACCAGACGGACACAGACAGAAAAAGAGACCAGACGGACAGACAGACAGACACACAGACAGAAAAAGAGACCAGACGGACAGACAGATAGACACACAGACAAAAAAAGAGACCAGACGGACAGACAGATAGACACACAGACAAAAAAAGAGACCAGACGGACAGACAGACAGACACACAGACAGAAAAAGAGACCAGACGGACAGACAGACACACAGACAGAAAAGAGACCAGACGTACAGACAGACAGACACACAGACAGAAAAAGAGACCAGACGGACAGACAGACACACAGACAGAAAAAGAGACCAGACAGACAGACAGACAGACACACAGACAGAAAAAGAGACCAGACGGACAGACAGACACACAGACAGAAAAAGAGACCAGACGGACAGACAGACACACAGACAGAAAAAGAGACCAGACGGACAGACAGACACACAGACAGAAAAAGAGACCAGACGTACAGACAGACACACAGACAGAAAAAGAGACCAGACGGACAGACAGACACACAGACAGAAAAAGAGACCAGACGTACAGACAGACACACAGACAGAAAAAGAGACCAGACGGACAGACAGACACACAGACAGAAAAAGAGACCAGACAGACAGACAGACACACAGACAGAAAAAGAGACCAGACGGACAGACAGACACACAGACAGAAAAAGAGACCAGACGTACAGACAGACACACAGACAGAAAAAGAGACCAGACGGACACAGACAGAAAAAGAGACCAGACGGACAGACAGACAGACACACAGACAGAAAAAGAGACCAGACGGACAGACAGACAGACACACAGACAGAAAAAGAGACCAGACGGACACAGACAGACACACAGACAGAAAAAGAGACCAGACAGACAGACAGACAGACACACAGACAGAAAAAGAGACCAGACGTACAGACAGACACACAGACAGAAAAAGAGACCAGACGGACAGACAGACACACAGACAGAAAAAGAGACCAGACGGACACAGACAGAAAAAGAGACCAGACGTACAGACAGACACACAGACAGAAAAAGAGACCAGACGGACAGACAGACAGACACACAGACAGAAAAAGAGACCAGACGGACAGACAGATAGACACACAGACAGAAAAAGAGACCAGACGGACACAGACAGAAAAAGAGACCAGACGGACAGACAGATAGACACACAGACAGAAAAAGAGACCAGACGGACACAGACAGAAAAAGAGACCAGACGGACAGACAGACAGACACACAGACAGAAAAAGAGACCAGACGGACAGACAGACAGACACACAGACAGAAAAAGAGACCAGACGGACAGACAGATAGACACACAGACAGAAAAAGAGACCAGACGGACACAGACAGAAAAAGAGACCAGACGGACAGACAGACAGACACACAGACAGAAAAAGAGACCAGACGGACAGACAGACAGACACACAGACAGAAAAAGAGACCAGACGGACAGACAGACAGACACACAGACAGAAAAAGAGACCAGACGGACAGACAGACAGACACACAGACAGAAAAAGAGACCAGACGGACAGACAGACACACAGACAGAAAAAGAGACCAGACGGACAGACAGACACACAGACAGAAAAAGAGACCAGACGGACAGACAGACAGACACACAGACAGAAAAAGAGACCAGACGGACAGACAGACAGACACACAGACAGAAAAAGAGACCAGACGGACAGACAGACACACACACAGACAGAAAAAGAGACCAGACGGACACAGACAGAAAAAGAGACCAGACGGACAGACAGACAGACACACAGACAGAAAAAGAGACCAGACGGACAGACAGACAGACACACAGACAGAAAAAGAGACCAGACGGACAGACAGACACACACACAGACAGAAAAAGAGACCAGACGTACAGACAGACAGACACACAGACAGAAAAAGAGACCAGACGGACACAGACAGAAAAAGAGACCAGACGGACAGACAGACAGACACACAGACAGAAAAAGAGACCAGACGGACAGACAGACAGACACACAGACAGAAAAAGAGACCAGACGGACAGACAGATAGACACACAGACAAAAAAAGAGACCAGACGGACAGACAGATAGACACACAGACAAAAAAAGAGACCAGACGGACAGACAGATAGACACACAGACAAAAAAAGAGACCAGACGGACAGACAGAAAAAGAGACCAGACGGACAGACAGATAGACACACAGACAAAAAAAGAGACCAGACGGACAGATAGAAAAAGAGACCAGGCGAACTGATAGACAGACTGAAAAAGAGACTAGACAGACAGACAGACAAACAGACCAACAGACAAAAAAAATCAGACGGACAGACAGAAAAAGAGACAAGACAGAGAGACAAACCAACAGACAAAGAAATCAGACGGACAGACCGAAAAAGAGACCAGATGGACAGACAGAAAAAGAGACTAGACAGAGAGACAGACAGACATTTTATTTTAGGTCAAAATCTGAGTCAGTTTAACAGTAATGCTTTAGTTCATAAAACAATGTAAAGATTAAGTTTGTATCTGCCATTTTTATTTGGCAACTACTTTACAACTGACTTCAAAGCTCAGTCATCACTTCAGCTTTCAACATGTCAATTTCCCACAAAACTGAACATGTAAAGAAAAACAATTCAATTGTATTCCTTTTAATCTGCCTTTTCCATATAAAACTGTAAAATGACACGAGTAAAGAGGTTCAAGTGCAGACGCAGAGTCATTCATGTGGAGTTACAGCACTGCATTATTTGTTAGTGCAGAATATGATTCATCTGAAAACTCTTCACCGTGAACTCTATGAACTGGTTTGCACTCACAGAAAGTGTGTTTGTTTGCATATTGGACATCAGTGTTGTTGTGGGATCACCCATGATCAAGTGAAACACTGGCAGTGCCACGACAGAAAGCGCCAGTCCATTTACTGTAAACACACTGCATTCAGGCAATGTGTTTGACCACACACAAACCCACTGAAGGAATGTGTTACAGATCACTTCCATCAGAACACACACTCTGTTTACGTCCATCACTTCCTTAAGGAGAAATGCGGCTTCTCCTTATTTGGTGAAAGAAAAATCACAGAAAACCAGTCAGTCATCGCACTTTCATACTGTTAATGCATTCATGATCTCATTAATACTGGTGCTGAAACAGAACTGCTCTTCAGGTTTTTCTAATGTGGTCGTGTGACTCAATCAATTCCCAGAAGGCAGACGGTGGACATATTACAGCTGTAATTCTCCTGTTGCATCATACAGTAGACATGAACTGCCGAAATTGGATGTGTATCTAATAGCAATACACGATTTTGACTCCGGCGAAAACACACTGACTGATTCTACACTGAAAACTGGTGTTTGCTCAAACTACTTATTTAAAATGAGCTGAAACAACACAATCAGGGCGGCACGGGTGAGTCCCGGCTGGGTCAGTTGGCATTTCTGTATGGAGGTTTGCATGTTCTCCCCGTGTTGGCGTGGGTTTCCTCCGGGTGCTCCGGTTTCCCCCACAGTCCAAACACATGCACTATAGAGGAATTGAAGAAACTAAATTGGCCATAGTGTATGAGTGTGAATGGGTGTTTACCAGTGCTGAGTTGCAGCTGGAAGAGCGTTTGTTTTTTTGAGTGCAACACAAATCCAGTCACGTTTTTTAATGTAAATAAATGTGTAAAGGTGTCATCCTTCAGAGTACATCCAGCAAATGACGCATGGAACAACATACTGTTGTATGTGCATAAATAATGTTAACTGCATGTAATGTTGTGATTGTGAGAAAACACGTGCAAACAAGACATCACCAAACAAATCGGGCTGTAGATATCTAGGCCACGTCTGGCAATGACTCACTTTAGGTTTAAATCACAGATAGCTATAAGAATGCAAATAATTGGTAACACTGATTTAAAGCCGGGCAGCACGGTGCCACAGTGGGTAGCACAATCCCTCACAGCAAGAAGGTCGCTGATTCGAGCCCCGGCTGGGTCAGCTGGCATTTCTGTGTGGAGTTTGCATGTTCTCCCCGTGTTCGCATAGGTTTTCTCCGGGTGCTCCGGTTTCCCCCACAGTCCAAACACATGCGCTATAGGGGAATTGGCTAAATTGTTCGTAGTGTATGAGTGTGAATGTTTCCCCGTGTTGTGTTGTGGCTGGAAGGGCATCCGCTGCGTATAACATATGCTTGATAAGTTGGCGGTTCATTCTGCTGTGGCGACTCTAGATTAATAAAAGGACTAAGCCGAAAAGAAAATGAATGAATGAAAGATTTAAAGCCAGACTCATGCAACAATTTGGTCAAAAATAATCATACTCCATTTGTCAAAAACATTTTTAACCAAGTTTACTCCGGAGTTGTGTTGAGGATAAAATATAGGCTAAATTTAAATGTCATTCAACAAAAAAAGCCAACAGAGATGCATTTAAAAAGTTACATTTTGAAGCTTTAACATATAGTTGAAGTCAGAATTATTAGTCCCCCTGAATTATTAGCCCCCCTATTTATTTTTTTGCCCAATTTCTGTTCAATCGAGAGATTTTCTTTAACACATTTCTAAACATAATAGTTTTAATAACTCGTCTCTAATAACTGATTTATTTTATCTTTGCCATGATGACAGTAAATAATATTTGACTAGATATTCTTCAAGACACTTCTATACAGCTTAAAGTGACATTTAAAGGCTTAACTAGGTTAATTAGGTTAATTAGGCAGGTTAGGGTAATTAGGTAAGTTATTGTAAAATGATGCTTTGTTCTATCAAGATAAATATATAGCTTAAGGAGGCTAATAATTTTGACCTTAAAATGACTTTTAAAAAATTAAAAACTGCTTTTATTCTAGCCGAAATAAAACAAATAAGACTTTCTCCAGAAGAAAAAATATTATCAGACATACTGTGAAAATTTCTTTGCTCCGTTAAACATCGTTTGGGAAATATTTAAAAAAAAAAAAAAAAAAAAAAAAGAATTCAAAGGGCGGCTAATAATTTTGACTTCAACTGTATATGAAAACAGAGGCAGTAAATACTGTACATGCATATCTGTGTATGGCGTGATGTAGACCATAATTATTTTATTGCTGTATTTTTTGTTCCTCTTTTGAGTGCACACACACATATAATATGCAAATGTCAAGAAAGAGACTAAATCAATTAAAAAAAACTATTGTATTATATATTGAAATATAAAAAATATTGTATTTATCATTTGGCAATTGTTCTCTGAAGATTAATCAATTTTATTCTAGTGTTGTTTGACATTAAAAGAGCTTTGGGGTTTCCTAAAACATGATGAGAGTGTCAGAGTCTGTGCTACACATGTAACATGTTACACACTTACCATTATGCATGCAAATTATGCATAATTAACATGAATTAATCCTAAACCTAATCCTAACTCTATACTGCACACATATTACATGAAGGTACAATTGTAAATAACAAAGACGCTGTACATGCAATATATATTTCATGCATACACTCAAAAAAAAAAAAAAAAAAAAAAAAAAAGAAGAAAAGATTTTGCTGCTTGTTCAAACTATTTATTTAAAATGAGTTGAAACAACACAATTATTTATGTTTTTGGGACAACTTAATTGTTTTAGGTTCAATTCACTTAAATTGTTAAAACCTTAAAAGCAGGCTTGAATCAATTTGTGTTGTGCCAACATGAAGTAATTGTGTGCAACCCTGCATTTTTCACAGTGTACTGTATTTCACTTTTAAAGCTGAAAAAATACAAATGCTATGTACAGTAAATACTGTACGTACAGATCTGTGTATGTCTGCATGTGTGTGTGGCGTGATGTAGGCCATCAGCGTGTGCTCTTTATCTTTCTCACTGAGGTGTGTGTGTGTGTAAAAGCTGTGTAGTGAACAGAGAGATGAGGGCATCCCATGTGAACAGCTGGGTTCAGTGTGATGGCGGCGCTGCACATCAGTGAACATGATCTGGAAAACACACCCGAGTGCAGACGTGATCAACAGCAGTGCAGAATTAGACATATGAAGCTATGAGAATACATTTATGTGCAAAATAATGACTTTTTATTATGAAAACATTCAATCATTTTCCTTAGCTTAGTCCCTTATTTATCAGGGGTCACCACAGTGGACTCAGGGATGGGCAAAAATAAATTGAAATGTATTTTAAAATAAAATACAAAATGCCTCACTTTTACGTGCATCAAAATAAACTAGAAAATAGAGCAGCCATAAATGTATCGAAATAAAATACTGTATTTGTGTATTTTGAAAATACTACAAATTACTTTTACAAGGGAGCATGACATTTCTTCGCGAATCTCCTATCAATGCCCATATTCGATCAATCTCTTCACCATCAAACTGATTTAGTGAAGTAAACAATGGCTGTTTCTCAATATGCGTTCTTCAGCGGTCTTGCATCCTCGTGTTCCATTTTGAGGAATGTAAACAATAACAATGGTCCTAACGTATTTCCTGTTTTACATTTTTAATTTCCATAGCTTCCCAAAATCCAAAAAGGTCCACATATTGATAAATACTGTTATGATAGCTGTTTTAACGTGAAAATATGATTGAATTGCCTCTTGTTAAAGTTATGATATAGTATGATAACAAGCAGGAAATGATCAAGGGCCAATGACATGACCATATTAAAATGGTCTATACTCAAGACCGCAAGAACAGAGGACGCGTGAAACTTCCCGGATGTGTTCTTGATATCGAGGACGCATCGATGCAGACTTGAACACCGATCTCGCTTTAGAAGTCCCAGAAGTCATTGCGACTGAAGGTGGGAAGTGCAGCACTTTATATAGATTTATTATTAAAGTTCAGAGATATCACTTATTTACCTCAGGAGTTTCCCCTAAATGAAATGGTGAATATAAACATTACCATTGACATCTTAATAAAGGAGTAAACATTAAGGGTGTTTGTTTGCTGAAATTCGTAATAAAATCTGTTTTATTCATATTGTGCAACATATATTTATAATGTTTTATGCATCAGTGGCGGCTGGTCAATAGAGGGCGCCTTCAAGTTAGACCCCTTTAATATGTTAATGTTTTATGATCACAAATATTAACAAAGTAAATTGATTTAATTATAACATTCTAACATTTATTGTAGTCATACTAACATTTATTGAAAAAAAATGTACGAACAACATTTGTTCATAAGTGTGCGGGGTGCCGGACTAATGGGTGTCTATGTAGGTACACGAACTTTTGCAATGCACGTGATATGACGATAAGCTCTAATTGGCCTGTTTTAAATTGTCTTTGGGGCGCAGCGCTCTGCGTCCCGAACCCTCCCATTTTTGTTGTTAGAACGAATCATATTTGTTTATATATGATTGGCCTTATGTGATTGGACCATTCTCACCAAAGAGCTTAGAATGCAATTTCTCGAGATGAAGGAAATTTCCGTTGTATCTTTGCAAAGATATCCGTTCACAAGGCGTTTGGATGAAGAAAAAAAAAAATAAAGGAGCTTGGACCAGATCGACCTTCCTTGCAAATTCACCAGTAGTCAAGTGATGGCGAGCGCGCGTATATTAGGGGCTTTTCCAGCACTTGTTATGACAAACGGAGTTGGCTGGGAGGTGGTGATGTAAGTCATGCCTTTTACTATTTCCCTGTTTGCTGTTTCAAACAGCATGACTCAAGAGAGGCTGAATGCATTGGCCATGCTGTCAACAGAGAAGAGACTGGTGACTGAGATGACTGATTTTAACCAAAAGGTTATTGAGAAATTTTCAAGCCAGAAAAAAAGGAGAGCAAAATTAATTTTTTTGTGCTACTGGCCAGTGATTAGGCAATAATAATAATAATCATAACCGGTTATTATGTACTGACGTCATTTATCTCACATGCGCTATGTCGCTGTAGCTTACTATGGCGAGGGAGGCGAGCGCGAGCATTTACAACGCTCTAACTACGTGAAAACTCTGAAACTGTGCACAATTTGACTGCGTGTGTGTTTGCTGAACACCGTTTCACTGACACTTACAGCAGAAGCCCCTATTTCACAATGATTAAGAGAATGAAGGTAATCTCCATTTCTCTCTCACTGTGGCCCATGAGTGCATCTGTGAAGAGCGCCAGCATGTAAGAGCCAATCGCAGCCCTTTCTGTTGAGCGCGTGACCAATCAAAAGGGTGAAAGAACTTGGTAGACAAGGCAATTCAATCATAACTTGATTTTAAATCAGCCGTCATAACACTATTTATCAATATGTAGACCTTTTTGGATTCTCAGAAGCAATGGAAATTAAAAATGTAAAACAGGAAATACGTTAGGACCATTGTTTTTGTTTACATCCCTCAAAATGGTCCATAAATGCTTGTGTTGTTTAAAGGTACAGTTTATATTTATGACTGTTTGTATTAAAGGACAAAATTGTTTTACAAATAGTATATAAATATATTTAAACATTTAATACAAGAATTGCTGTGCTGTGAAGAAAATATAAAACTGTGTATGAAAATAATCGTCAATGCACCGTGATACACAGAGATATCGAATTGAACCGAATCGATGGCATGATAATCGTAACCGAACCAAACCGTGAGACCAGTGTAGGTTCACACCTCTAGAAAATAGCTGACCCCCGACAGTCAATTTGCAGAAGAATGGTCTCATCCTGAGCCAAACAAATGCCAGGAAACTCACGCAGCTCAGTGATTGGTTAAAATGCTTAGTTTGACTTTTCGGTGATCATCTTCCCTGTTGATCACCCCTGACCGACTTTCTGCGCAATCTGAATTTCACAATTTTAATTTAATAATTTAAATCAACACAATTCAAATTCAGACTGTTTTGGCATATTATCAGCTCCATAAATATGCGCATGCGGTGAACATTTTGCAATGAAAACTGGTCGCACAATTAATGCACTCGCACAAATGCTCCCAAATACATATTGAGCTCACATAGATAAAATTTCAGGCACATATGCAACCAAATTTCGAGCCCTGCAATTTTAAATTCAAGCCCTTTTCTAACCTTGAATACACTATATTAAAAATCAAGCATTTTCCAAGATTTCCAGCACCCATAAGAACCCTGATAATAGGGGCTCTTTAAAAACATCATTTCCAAAAGTTTCCAAGCCACCAATACACAATTGCAGTGTAAATATATGACCAAATTGCAGAATTAAAAAAATATATATACATTTTTAGTTGAAAATAAAAATTCCCAAAATGCAAATGCATCATCAGCTAACCTGACCTTAAAATCAGACCTTACCCAGTTCTCACACTCATGTCTTAGATATTGCTATCTTTAGACACCCAAACAGTCTCCTTTTTATAATAGTATATTGTGAACAAAAAGAGAAACCCAATATCTACCACTTCACCAAAACTGGTGTGTTCTTACCTGCGTGATCATACAGTGTGTGGGAAGGTTCATCACTTGGGGGGAAAATAAAGAGCAGTTCAGGTTTGGCTCGGCGTTTAAGAGAGTGTGGGTGCAGCGAGCACAATGCAGCACTCAGATACACAACATTATCTCTGCTCCACAAACTCAAACGCTTGTCAGAAAAGAAAAAAGCAACAGATCTTTTGGCACACCAAAACAGTTCAAGTGCGTAAAGAGAGACGGTTTTGCATTATATGAAATAAAAAAGCAGCGGATCTTTGTGCATCTGAGCCAAAAATCCTGAGCCGTCGTGATGATGCAGCAGCATTGAAATGCAGGAGGAAAATGATTTAAGAGCAACCGCTTTGCTTGCTCCACTTTCCATTTGCATATGCTTTTCATGCAAGGCAGATACTCTGATTAGCTGGAACAGACACATGCCGATTTTAATTTCATACAAACATGCTGTTCACACCTGAATTTTACATGCAAAAATAAACAACGCTTACACTGATTTGAGATTCAAAGACAAAATCCTTCATGTTCCAGCATTACTGATGAAAAGGCATTTTCTGCACACACACACACACTTGCTCCTTGATGGTTTTGCAACCCGTACATTCTATTCCCCAAAACTCTCACAGCAAACAATTTTAACTTTGCAACAAAATACTTCATTCTGTGTCATTTAGAAGCATGTTTACCCATGGAGATCTCAACTTTAGTCCCCACAGCAACTCAAGTCTCATAAGGCTGTGTGTATTCAGGTTTAGGTCCCCACTGAGATATAAAAACATGTACACACACAAACTTGCTCCTTTATTATTATGCAAACTGTATATTCTACACGTTCCAAATACCTCATTCCCTATGATTTATCAGCATGTTTACCTAAGGAGACCCTTAATGTTGGCCCCCACGTTGACTCAAGTCCCCGTGAGTCTGCGTGTATTCGGGTTTAAGTCACCTCCAGGATATAAAAACATGTACACAGTACACACACTAAGGACTCTCAAACTCTCATGTACCCTGAAAGCAAACAATCTACTCCTTTACATGTTCAAAATACTGTGGGATTTATAAGCATGATACCCATGGAGACCTCAACTTTGGTCCCCACAGTAACACAATTCTGTGTGTATCCAGGTTAAAGTCCCAACCAGGATATAAAAACCATGTACACACAGAGAGAGACTTGTTCCTATATCCCATTGGGGACTTCTATAGATGTAATGATGGTTCTATTAGGCAATAGAACAGATAGATGGTTCTATTATCCCCAGAGTGACTGTATATTCCAAATACCTCATTCCCTATGATTTATCAGCATGTTTACCTAAGGAGACCCTTAATATGGGCCCCCCCATTGACTCAAGTCCTCATAAGTATGTGTGTATTCAGGTTTAAGTGCCCACCAGCATATAAAAACAAGTACACAGTACACACACACACTTTGACTTCTTCCTAAATCCCAGTGGGGACTCTTATAGACACAATGATGGTTCTATTATGCAAACCATATATTCTGTACCCCAACAGCAAACAATCCAAAGTTTTACATGTTCAAAATACTTCATTCTGTGTCATTTAGAAGTACGTTTACCCATGAAGACCCTTAATTCTGGTCCCCATGGTGACTCAAGTCCCTATGAGTCTGTGTGTATTCAGGTTTAAGTCCCCACCAGGATATAAAAACATGTACACACACACAGAAAGAAACTTGTTAATATATCCCATTGGGGACTTCTATAGATGTAATGATGGTTCTATTATGCAATAGAACAGATAGATGGTTCTATTATCCCCAGAGTGACTGTATATTCTACATGTTCCAAATACCTCATTCCCTATGATTTATCAGCATGTTCACCTAAGGAGACCCTTAATTTTGGCCCCCACGTTGACTCAAGTCCCCATGAGTCACCTCCAGGATATAAAAACATGTACACAGTACACACACACACTTAAGACTTCTTCCTATATCTCAGTGGGGACTCTCATACTCTCATGTACCCCAAAAGCAAACAATCTACTCCTTTACATGTTCAAAATACTGTGGGATTTATAAGCATGATACCCATGGAGACCTCAACTTTGGTCCCCACAGTAACACAATTCTGTGTGTATCCAGGTTAAAGTCCCCACCAGGATATAAAAACCATGTACACACAGAGAGAGACTTGTTCCTATATCCCATTTGGGGACTTCTATAGATGTAATGATGGTTCTATTAGGCAATAGAACAGATAGATGGTTCTATTATCCCCAGAGTGACTGTATATTCCAAATACCTCATTCCCTATGATTTATCAGCATGTTTACCTAAGGAGACCCTTAATTTTGGCCCCCACATTGACTCAAGTCTTCATAAGTATGTGTGTATTCAGGTTTAAGTGCCCACCAGCATATAAAAACAAGTACACAGTACACACACACACACACACTTTGACTTCTTCCTAAATCCCAGTGGGGACTCTTATAGACGCAATGATGGTTCTATTATGCAAACCATATATTCTGTACCCAACAGCAAACAATCCAAAGTTTTACATGTTCAAAATACTTCATTCTGTGTCATTTAGAAGTACGTTTACCCATGGAGACCCTTAATTCTGGTCCCCATGGTGACTCAAGTCCCTATGAGTCTGTGTGTATTCAGGTTAAAGTCCCCACCAGGATATAAAAACCATGTACACACAGAGAGAGACTTGTTCCTATATCCCATTGGGGACTTCTATAGATGTAATGATGGTTCTATTATGCAATAGAACAGATAGATGGTTCTATTATCCCCAGAGTGACTGCATATTCTACATGTTCCAAATACCTCATTCCCTATGATTTATCAGCATGTTCACCTAAGGAGACCCTTAATTTTGGCCCCCACGTTGACTCAAGTCCCCATGAGTCACCTCCAGGATATAAAAACATGTACACAGTACACACACACACTTAAGACTTCTTCCTATATCTCAGTGGGGACTCTCATACTCTCATGTACCCCAAAAGCAAACAATCTACTCCTTTACATGTTCAAAATACTGTGGGATTTATAAGCATGATACCCATGGAGACCTCAACTTTGGTCCCCACAGTAACACAATTCTGTGTGTATCCAGGTTAAAGTCCCCACCAGGATATAAAAACCATGTACACACAGAGAGAGACTTGTTCCTATATCCCATTGGGGACTTCTATAGATGTGATGATGGTTCTATTAGGCAATAGAACAGATAGATGGTTCTATTATCCCCAGAGTGACTGTATATTCTACATGTTCCAAATATCTCATTCCCTATGATTTATCAGCATGTTTACCTAAGGAGACCCTTAATGTTGGCCCCCACATTGACTCAATTCCTCATAAGTATGTGTGTATTCAGGTTTAAGTGCCCACCAGCATATAAAAACAAGTACACAGTACACACACACACACACACTTTGACTTCTTCCTAAATCCCAGTGGGGACTCTTATAGACGCAATGATGGTTCTATTATGCAAACCATATATTCTGTACCCCAACAGCAAACAATCCAAAGTTTTACATGTTCAAAATACTTCATTCTGTGTCATTTAGAAGTACGTTTACCCATGAAGACCCTTAATTCTGGTCCCCATGGTGACTCAAGTCCCTATGAGTCTGTGTGCAATCAGGTTTAAGTCCCCACCAGGATATAAAAACATGTACACACACACAGAAAGAAACTTGTTAATATATCCCATTGGGGACTTCTATAGATGTAATGATGGTTCTATTATGCAATAGAACAGATAGATGGTTCTATTATCCCCAGAGTGACTGCATATTCTACATGTTCCAAATACCTCATTCCCTATGATTTATCAGCATGTTCACCTAAGGAGACCCTTAATTTTGGCCCCCACGTTGACTCAAGTCCCCATGAGTCACCTCCAGGATATAAAAACATGTACACAGTACACACACACACTTAAGACTTCTTCCTATATCTCAGTGGGGACTCTCATACTCTCATGTACCCCAAAAGCAAACAATCTACTCCTTTACATGTTCAAAATACTGTGGGATTTATAAGCATGTTTACCCATAGAGACCTCAACTTTGGTCCCCACAGTAACACAATTCTGTGTGTATCCAGGTTAAAGTCCCCACCAGGATATAAAAACCATGTACACACAGAGAGAGACTAGTTCCTATATCCCATTGGGATGTAATGATGGTTCTATTATGCAATAGAACAGATAGATGGTTCTATTATCCCCATAGTGACTGTATATTCCAAATACCTCATTCCCTATGATTTATCAGCATGTTTACCTAAGGAGACCCTTAATGTTGGCCCCCACATTGACTCAAGTCCTCATAAGTATGTGTGTATTCAGGTTTAAGTGCCCACCAGCATTTAAAAACAAGTACACAGTACACACACACTTTGACTTCTTCCTAAATCCCAGTGGGGACTCTTATAGACGCAATGATGGTTCTATTATTCAAACCATATATTCTGTACCCCAACAGCAAACAATCCGAAGTTTTACATGTTCAAAATACTTCCTTCTGTGTCATTTAGAAGTACGTTTACCCATGAAGACCCTTAATTCTGGTCCCCATGGTGACTCAAGTCCCTATGAGTCTGTGTGTATCCAGGTTAAAGTCCCCACCAGGATATAAAAACCATGTACACACAGAGAGAGACTTGTTCCTATATCCCATTGGGGACTTCTATAGATGTAATGATGGTTCTATTATGCAATAGAACAGATAGATGGTTCTATTATCCCCAGAGTGACTATATATTCCAAATACCTCATTCCCTATGATTTATCAGCATGTTTACCTAAGGAGACCCTTAATGTTGGCCCCCACATTGACTCAAGTCCTCATAAGTATGTGTGTATTCAGGTTTAAGTGCCCACCAGCATTTAAAAACAAGTACACAGTACACACACACACTTTGACTTCTTCCTAAATCCCAGTGGGGACTCTTATAGACGCAATGATGGTTCTATTATGCAAACCATATATTCTGTACCCCAACAGCAAACAATCCAAAGTTTTACATGTTCAAAATACTTCATTCTGTGTCATTTAGAAGTACGTTTACCCATGAAGACCCTTAATTCTGGTCCCCATGGTGACTCAAGTCTCTATGAGTCTGTGTGTATTCAGGTTTAAGTCCCCACCAGGATATAAAAACATGTACACACACACAGAAAGAAACTTGTTCCTATATCCCAGTGGGGACTCTAATAAACACAATGATGGTGCTATTATGCAAACCATGTTCTGTACCCCAACAGCAAACAATCTACTCCTTTACATGTTCAAAATACTTCATTCTGTTAAATTTATAAACATGTTTACCCATTGGGGACCTCAATTTTAGTCCCAACGGTGATTCAAAGCCCCATGAGTCTGTGCGTATTCAGGTGTAAGTCCCCACCAGGATATAAAAACAAGTACACACACACTTAGATTTCTTCCTACTGTATATCCCAGTGTGGACTCTTACAGACGCAATGCAATGCATGTAATAATGCAATGATGGTGCTATTATGCAAACCATATATTCTGTAGCCCAACAGCAAACAATCCGAAGTTTTACATGTTCAAAATACTTCATTCTGTGTCATTTAGAAGTATGTTTACCCATGGAGACCCTTAATTCTGGTCCCCATGGTGACTCAAGTCCCTATGAGTCTGTGTGTATTCAGGTTTAAGTCCCCACCAGGATATAAAAACATGTACACACACACACACACTTAGACTTCTTCCTACAGTATATCCCAGTGTGGACTCTTACAGACGCAATGTAATGCATGTAATAATGCAATGATGGTGCTATTATGCAAACCATATATTCTGTAGCCCAACAGCAAACAATCTACTCATTTACATGTTCAAAATACTTCATTCTGTTAGATTTGTAAGCATGTTTACCCATGGAGACCTCAATTTTGGTCCCCAGAGTGACTCAAGTCCCCATGAGTCTGTGTGTATTCAGGTTTAAGTCCCCACTGGGATATAAAAACAAGTACACACACAAAAACACATACACCCACATCTTGAAATAGGTGTCCCTTTAATAAATTCCGCTGGCCTTGTTTTGGGTTGTCATATAAACAGATATTCTTCGATTATGTAAGAGTGTGTGTTGCGTAACTCACACTAGGATGACCAATCAGGTATGACAGAGCGATGTATCCTGATTCTGCAGGGCTGATGAAAGCGTGGCTCTTCAGACTCTCCATCCGCTCGCTGAAGAAGAGCCGCTGACGCACTTCAGCTACTCTGTTTGCCCCAAAACTACTTCACACGCGGCCGCTCAACCCTATAGACACAAATTGCAAATGTACTTTCGGTCTGCACGGACATGGAAACAAAATGATGGAGAATATAGAGAAGGACTTGGAAACAAAAAGTTTGGCTGATGACAAAGATGCACACCTCAATAGCCTGAACGTTTACAAACTTGCTTCATACAAATAAAAAAAGAATTACGCTTTTAAAAAGGGTCACCTATTTATTGCATAATGTATACAATCACCGGCCACTTTATTAGGTACACCTTACTAGTACCGAGTTGGACCCCCTGAACTGCCTTAATCCTTCATGGCTTAGATTCAACAAAGTACTAGAAATATTCCTCAGAGATTTTGCTCCATATTGACATGATAGCATCACGCAGTTGCTGCAGATTTGTCAGCTGCACATTTATAATGAGAATCTCCCGTTCCACCACATCCCAAAGGTGCTCGATTGGATTGAGAGCTGGTGACTGTGGAGGCCATTCGAGTACAGTGTACTCATTGTCATGTTTAAGAAACCAGTCTGAGATGATTCACGCTTTATGACATGGCGCGTTATCCTGCTGGAAGTAGCCAACAGAAGATGAAGACACTGTGGTCATAAAGGGATGGACATGGTCAGCAACAATACTCAGGTAGGCTGTGGCGTTGACACGATGCTCAATTGGTACTAATGGACCCAAGTTTGCCAAGAAAATATCCCCCACACCATTACACCACCAGCCTGAATTGTTGATTCAAGGCAGGATGGATCCATGCTTTCATGTTGTTGATGCCAAATTCTGACCCGACCGTCCGAATGTGGCATCAGAAATGGAGACTCATCAGACCAGGCAACGTTTCTCCAATCTTCTATTGTCCAGTTTTGGTGAGCCTGTGTGAATTGTAGCCTCAGTTTCCTGTTCTTAGCTGACAGGAGTGGCACCCGGTGTGGTCTTCTGCTGCTGTAGCCCATCCGCCTCAAGGTTGGACGTGTTGTGTGTTCAGAGATGCTCTTCTGCAGGCCTCGGTTGTAACGAGTGCTTATTTGAGTAACTGTTGCCTTTATATCAGCTGGAACCAGTCTGGCCATTCTCCTCTGACCTCTGGCAACAACAAGGCATTTGCGCCCACAGAACTGCCGCTCACTGGATATTTTCTCTTTATCAGACCATTCTCCGTAAACCCTAGAGATGGTTGTGCGTGAAAATCCCAGTAGATCAGCAGTTTCTGAAATACTCAGACCAGCCCGTCTGGCACCAACAACCATGCCACATTCAAAGTCACTTAAATCCCCTTTCTTCCCCATTCTGATGCTCGCTTTGAACTGCAGCAGATCGTCTTGACTATGTTTACATGCCTAAATGCATTGAGTTGCTGCCATGTGATTGGCTGATTAGAAATTTGCGTTAACAAACAGTTGTTATTATTATTAACAAACAGTCGGACAGGTGTACCTAATAAAGTGGCCGGTGAGTGTATACTCAAGTTGATATTTTTAGATTCATGTTGCTAATAGAAAATATACCACTTTTAAAATTGTTAAACTTTAAATTATATTGATCTCTTTAAATTATATTGAACCAAAAACTTAAATACATACAATAATAATAATGCAATAAAAAAAATAGTACAGTAAAACTAAAATTTAAAAATAAAGATAAAAGATCTCAACATATTTTCCCAAGAAAGCAGCACATTTCTTATCATTAGCGATTAATCTGAGTGAATGTTCTATTTTGCATAAGAGGTCTATAAGAGTTGGTATTTTTTAAGAAACCTCTGTTAAAAGTAAAAGTTCCCAGCAAGTATAAGAAAATTCACAGTAGTTTCTTACAACTTGTTTTGGTTTTCAAAATAACAAATAACATCCTTAAAGTGCAAATTCCAATCATATTAACATTGGAAAAACAATATGAACTGATTTGTCAAGATTTGATGAGAAACTGGAGTATGAGGTGACGTAGAAAAAAAAAACACTTGATACTTGATCTATTTAGGCGGAAGTGACGAGCTTTACATGTTTATATCGGTTTTATATCTTCTAAACGCGAACTTTGTCACTGTTTTGGAGCACACTAGCTGATAGACATCCTTAAAATAACATACTGATACTAGCATCTAAAAAAACGTTATTTTAATTTAACAAAACCTACATTTTCGACAGAGGAAACTTCACAGCTGATGGAAAATCCATTGCTCCCTTATGAAATTTTGTAAACTGTATATACTGACAAAATAATAGCATAAAGACGCAGACGACACATACCTTGTCCTCCATTTCTGCACCGTCACGGTTTGCAGATTGAACAACGCGCTGAAACATGGCGGGAAGAGACATTTAAAGGGGAAGACACCAAATTTCATTCTGAAGAACACATCCGCTTACGGCCTACAGGAGTGACGTCTTTGAAAGGATGAAGGGTTTGGACCATTGTATTTTTTATTTATTGTACAGTTTAAAATTAACAACAATTTACAAAAGTCAGACAATGTAGGGAAAAACATGGAGATGTTTAACATTATGTTAGCTAATACACTTAACAGCTTCCTTGTTTGACAGATTACTGTATAGCTAGATTTTAAGTTTAATTTCTGATTTTAAAATGATAAATAATGGCTTATAATCACTGTACTTGCTTTTATGTGTGCTAAACTTTACCAACAGAAGTAATAGATTGATCCTACTATTTGTAGAATAGATGTATTGTATGTAAAAATGTAAAATAAAACAGTATCTAAACAAAGTTGGAAGCTGGGAATAACAATATCTCTATATGGGCCCTTTTCACAAGATGGCGATGACGCGTTTAATGGTCATCAGCAACTTAAATCCTTTAAAAAAGTATATACAGTTGAGGTCAGAGTTATTCGCCCCCCTTGATTTATTTTTTTTTTAAATATTTCCCAAATGATGTTTAACAGAGCAAGGAAATTTTCACAGTATGTCTGATAATATTTTTTCTTCTGGAGAAAGTCTTATTTGTTTTATTTCGGCTAGAATAAAAGCAGTTTTTAAATTTTTAAACACCATTTTAAGGTCAATATTATTAGCCCCTTTAAGCTATATATTTTGTTCGATAGTCTACAGAACAAACCATCATTATACAATAACTTGCCTAATTACCCTAACCTGCCTAGTTAACCTAATTAACCTAGTTAAGCCGTTAAATGTCACTTTAAGTGTGGCGACCCCAGATTAATAAAGGGACTAAGCCAAATAGAAAATGAATGAATGAATTAGTCAAGGATTTTATCTACAATTTTTTTTTTGCTTACCGAACACTTAAAAAAAAAAAGATTTACTAAAAACATTATCTAAAGGCCCAGTTTAAAACTGAAAGTAAAATGCTTAAAAGTGATATCATATGGATGATAGATTTTTAATATTTTCAAAATATATATTTAAAATGTTTTCTGAAATATTTTGTAGTCTTTGATAAAGGAACGTTTTATTTTATTTTTACTTTATGCATGTTATTACATATTATATTTATTTATTTTATATATTTATTATTTACTTTGTATAACATCTTTGCAACATATTATACAAAACAAGAAATATACATATTATATAAAACAATTATTGCTAATTTGAGTTGTGTCTAATGCTGGGTCAGTTGGCGTTTCTGTGTGGAGTTTGCATGTTCTCCCTGCGTTCGGTGTGTTTCCTCCAGGTGCTCCGGTTTCCCCCACAATCCAAAGACATGCGGTATAGGGGAATTGGGTAGGCTAAATTGTCCGTAGTGTATGAGTGTGAATGAGTGTGTATGGATGTTTCCCAGAGATGGGTTTCAGCTGGAAGGGCATCCGCTGCATAAAACATGTGCTGGATAAGTTGACGGTTCATTCTGCTGTGGTAACCCTGGATTAATAAAGGCACTAAGCCGAAAAGAAAATTAATGAATGAATAATTATTTTTTTACATTTATTAAAATTTATATTATTTAAATGAAGATTAATTCAATATTTAAAATTGATTTATTTAAAATCATATAAATTTATATTTATTAAAAATTGTTTATTATATTTATTTTTATAGATAAATAATATATTTATGTATGTATTATGAGCATGCATATAGACTTTAAAATGTAGTTTATTATTATTATTATTATTGAGCGACATGGTGGTGCAGTGGGTAGTGCTTTGTAGAAGTGTCTTGAAAAACATAGTAAAATATTATTTACTGTCATCATGGCAAAGATAAAATAAATCAGTTATTAGAGATGAGTTATTAAAACTATTATGTTTAGAAATGTGTTGAAAAAAAATCTCTCTGTTAAACAGAAATTGGGGGAAAAAATAAAGAGGGGGGCCAATTATTCAGGGGGGCTAATAATTTTGTCTTCAACTGTGTGTGTGTGTGTGTGTATATATATATATATATATATATATATATATATATATATATATTAGACAAAAACTGAGAAGAAAATGCTCTTTTGCTCTTCAGTACTGTGAGTTCTTGTCAACTAGAGAGAAAACATACAAACATTTGCATTCATATGTAGCAGAAATTAAAATCCTACATTATGTATTGAAATGTAAAAATATAAACAATCACAATATGCATAACTGCTTTAAATGCAGAAATTTAAATCAGCTTTCTTTTAGTCACTGCAATTATTTGTTTTCGAATTTGACATTTATTCAATGTGTCTTTGTAGGTGTATATATGTGCGAATCTATATACAGTTGAAGTCAAAATAATTAGCCCCGCTTTTGAATTTTTTTTCTTTTTTAAATATTTCCCAAATGATGTTTAACAGAGCAAAGAAATCTTCACAGTATGTCTGACAATGTTTTTTCTTCTGGAGAAAGTCTTATTTGTTATATTTCGGCTAGAATAAAAGCAGTTTTTAATTTTTTAAAAGCCATTTTAAGGTCAAAATTATTAGCCCCTTTAAGCTATTTTTTCTGATAGTCTACAGAACAAACCATCATTATACAATAACTTGCCTAATTCCCCTAACCTGCCTAGTTAACCTAATTAACCTAGTTAAGCCTTTAAATGTCACTTTAAGCTGTATAGAAGTGTCTTGAAGAATATCTAGTCTAATATTATTTACTGTCATCATGGCAAAGATAAAATAAATCAGTTATTAGAGATGAGTTATTAAAACTATTATGATTAGAAATGTGTTGAAAAAAATCTGCTCTCTGTTAAACAGAAATTGGGGAAAAAATTATTCAGGGGGGCTAATAAATCTGACTTCAACAGTATATGTAAAAAATATGTATATTTATAAAGCTATACTTTGTATTATAACATCTTTGCAACAAATTATATTAAAAAACAATTGTCGCGTATTTGAGTTGTGTTTAATGCAGCGTGTATGGGCGGGACAGTAACTTTGACATTGTTCTCACTCATATAAACATTACAGTAGTAGCCTATAGAAAAATAGTATACTATCGAGAATGGGAATCTACAACATACCCAGTTATTGCGTTTCGTCATGTTTTCGGACACGCTCACAATGTAAACGAATGCAAATCGCCACAGAAATACCATAATAGTTTGTCTCCTGCATTCATTTTCCCAATTTCCCAGAAAGCATTGATCTGTAGCAACACATTCGCATTGTCTATATTTAATAAAACATATAGGTAAAGCCAAACTCAGGCAACACGGTGGCTCAGTGGTTAGCACTGTCACAGCAAGAAGGTCACTGGTTCAAGCACCGGCTGGGTCAAGTTGGTGTTTCTGTGTGAAGTTTGCATGTTCTCCCCGTGTTGGCGTGGGTTTCCTCCGGGTGCTCCGGTTTCCCCCACAGTCCAAACACATGCGCTATAGGGGAACTGATGAACTAAATTCTCTGTAGTGTATGAGTGTGAATGAGTGTGTATGGATGTTTCCCAGTGCTGGGTTGCAGCTGGAAGGGCATCCGCTGCAAAAAACTTGCTGGATAAGTTGGCGGTTCATTCCGCTGTGGTGACCCCTGATTAATAAAGCTGAAGGAAAATGAAAGAATAAAGTCAAACTCCAAACCTTTAGTTCTGATTCCACCAAACAATGTCCCTGCGCAAAGGATCATGGGTGCCTGAAGTGTCCATCAGTCGCACCCTTCATTCCAAAGGGCCCTTCAAAGTGGCCAGTTTTGAGCACTTCATTTTGGAACGACACTTCAATACGGCGGCCATGATTGTTTTCACTCTGAAGTGGCCTTCAGTCAGAGGGTGATATAGGATCCCGTTTGGACACAACCAAGATGTAATCTTTAGGGGAACTGAGTGGAAATGCTAACAAATGGCCTAGTGATGCCCATGTCACAACACCATGCCAGCTGGACTTCCAGTAAGATCATTTAGATTTGCATTTACAAGTTAAACAGACAATAAATGTGCTATATAACTACTGTACACATTACATTATAGTAGTCAGCATTTGATGTGGATCAAAAAAGTTGTCCTAAGACTTCAAATGTTGACTACTACACTACCTGATGAAAGGCTTGTGGTGGATCTCAGTTGTAAGAGCATCAGATAATAACTTGACTTCTAGTTGATCATTTGGAAAAGTGTCACACAGCAGTTTAACTTAACACTCCTTGGGTGTACATATGACTCCCTCCATTTTGGAGTTAAAATAACACTTTCCAAAGTGTGAAATTTGTACGTTACTCTCAGAATTCATTTTAACACAGTACGCTTATTCTTAGGGTGCTTTCACACCAGTGAATCGATTCAGTTGTTCTGAAACAGGGATTTAAATTGTTACATTGTTGCTCTTTGTTGTTGGCGCAGTTCGCTTTCACACGGCAAAGTTTCTAAACGGAACAAAATAGCTAAAACAAGTGAGTAAACTCTCCTCACATTGGTCAGAGTTTCATGGTTTATTTAGAAGAGTCCCGCTCAGCTGTCAGGGGTGGTTTGGTGGTGTTTGACAGCGTGCGCGCGACATGTCTGAAGAGCAAGGAGGGGAGGGGTGATGAGAAGGGTGCGCGACGTATTTTGAGGACCGGGAGGAAGACGCGCGATTTCCGGGAGATTATCACTCGTTTGCAGGCATCTGGGAGTCTCTGTGCATTTGCGGGATACTCCTGGAACTTCCGGGAGACTTGGGATGTCTGGAATGACTCATAATCCACTCATAATTCTCTCTTCATATAGCCGTATGCCTATTACATATCCATAAAACACTGTGATATAACCGGGCTCGGATCGTATCGCTTTCTCACTACAATCGATCCGCTCCAGGGTTCGTTTCAATCGAGCCGAGACCACCTCATTCAGGCGGTCTCGGAGCGATTGCTTTGGCGCGATTCCGAGCGCGATTGCCCTGTTCACATATGCCAAACGAACCGTGCTAACTGGGCAAACGCCCCACGTTCCGGAACAAAAGTCTAGGTGTGAAAGCACCCTTACATCGAACTGGAGTGTGTTACCCTTCAATGTGTTGATATATTACCTTTTTTCCTATATTAATAATTGGTTTGTGTGACAGATAGCAGTGATCAAATATGTTTAAATTGTTTTAATTTATTAAATGTTCATATCATAGAAATAGTTTTCAGAGAATATCATAGAAATAATTTCTGAAATAATTTCAATACATTCAACTCTTTCATTTTAAAATGCAACAAGACATGTTTCAAGCTTAAGTAAGGGTGCTTTCACACCTAGACTTTTGTTCCGGAACGTGGGGCGTTTGCCCAGTTAGCACGGTTCGTTTGGCATATGTGAACAGGGCAATCGCGCTCGGAATCGCGCCAAAGCAATCGCTCCGAGTTGATGAAACGAACCCTGGAGCGGATCGATTGTAGTGAGAAAGCGATACGATCCGAGCCCGGTTATATCACAGTGTTTTATGGATATGTAATAGGCATATGGCTATATGAAGAGAGAATTATGAGTAGATTATATGAGTCATTCCAGACATCCCAAGTCTCCCGGAAGTTCCGGGAGTCTCCCGCAAATGCACAGAGACTCCCAGATGCCCGCAAACGAGTGATAATCTCCCGGAAATCGCGCGTCTTCCTCCCGGTCCTCAAAATACGTCGCGCACCCTTCTCATCACCCCTCCCCTCCTCGCTCTTCAGACATGTCGCGCGCACGCTGTCAAACACCACCAAACCACCCCCGACAGCTGAGCGGGACTCTGCTAAATAAACCATGAAACTCTGACCAATGTGAGGAGAGTTTACTCACACGTGACTTGTTTTAGCTATTTTGGTCTGTTTAGAAACGTTGCAGTGTGAAAGCGAACCGCGTCAAGAACAAAGAGCAACAATGTAACAATTTGAATCCCTGTTTTGGAACAACTGAATCGATTCACGGGTGTGAAAGCACCCTAAAACATACTGGTTTGATCACTGTTTGTCTGAAAGAACCTGTTTGAGTAAAAAAAAATGACTTCCCATCACTAGTGGGAAATACACTGCATATTGGGTTAAAAGTTTAACACTGAAAAAAAAACCCTCTTAAATATACGCTCTTTCACACTCGTGGATTAAAATGTACTCTGGTTTTAACACTGAACAACACCAAAAAAAAATCACATTGTATATTTAACACTGGAATTTTTGCTGTGCAGAAGGTGGATTTTTCTGATGTATCATCTGTTGATCTGCATCCCAATCATCACAAATACTGCAGAAGACCTACTGGAACCCGCATGGAGCCAAAATTCACACAGAAATCAGTCAAGTTTGGTGAAGAAGAAATCATGGTTTGGGCTTACATTCAGTATGGGGGGCGTGCGAGAGATCTGCAGAGTGGATGATCAACATCATCAGCCTGAGGTATCAAGACATTTGTGCTGCCCATTACATTACAAACCACAGGAGAGGGACAATTCTCCAGCAGGATAGCGCTCCTTCTCATACTTCAGCCCCCACATCAAAGCTCCTGAAAGCAAAGATGGTCAAGGTGCTCCAGGATTGGCCAGCCTAGTCACCGGACATGAACATTATTGAGCATGTCTGGGGTAAGATGAAGGAGGAGGCGTTGAAGATGAATCTAAAGGATCTTGATGAACTCTGGGAGTCCTGCAAGAACGCTTTCTTTGCCATTCCAGATGACTTTATTAATAAGTGATTTGAGTCAGAGATGTATGATGCAGTCCTCCAAGCTCATGATGGAGTCAGACACAATATTCATTCTGTTTCCACTGCAGCAGGACTTTATATTCTATACTGGACATTATTTCAGTTCAGTGATGAGACTTTTGTCTAAGCAGAGTCAGAACTTACTGTCCTAATGAAATCATGAAGAATCAAGACATGATCATATTTTATTGTGCTCAAATAAGCGCCATCTAGAGGCCTTTGCCTTTCATATAAGCCACTTCTGACACCAAATGATCAACTAGAAGTCAAGTTATTATTGATGTTCCTAAAACTTGGATAGGCGACAAGACTTTTGTCAGGTAGTGTGTAGGCTAGTAATGTAACGTAATGTGCATTTATAGTGGCCAAACACCCAAAGTACTTTAAAATCATATAAGGTTTAATAGCATGGTTTCAAATTTATTTATTAATTACATTTTTAAGATGTTTTCAGACATGTAATGCTAAACGTTAAGGATTAAATGTCCCGGTTGGACCAGTGGAAAATATTTTTACTCACCTTTTACTTGCCATATACTAATTTAGTTTTTTTTAGCCACATATTTAAATAATGTGTCAAAACAAGCAAACTCTAGTAGTATACACAACATAACTTTAAAAAATGTACATGTTTTAAAAACTAAGTAAACTAAATATATGCACCACAGTATGTCAAGGTCCGTATCCTCACCTATAAATACATACAGAAGAACATTTAAGCAAATGTTATTGTAAGGAAGATATTTAAAATATATTCGTAAATAGAGTTAATAAATAAAACCTTTGGTAAAAGATTAATTGAGATGTATTGTTGGTGATTGACCCAATTTGGGTAAATTTACTAGAACAAAGGGAAATTAAGACCTGTTTAAAATGACTTAAGGTCTACAACACAATAGTTCAGTCAATTTAAGACTTTTTAAGGCATATTAAGACACCCTGATTCCCAGGTTGTAAACCCTCTGACTGCAGACCCACGCACATGAAAACTGACTCAACATCATATGAGTGAAAAATGAAACCATTCTGACGCTCATGTAAACTGAAGCGCGGGGATATGTCGCCCTCTTCAGACCGAGTGAGGAACTGCGGTTAACATTCACACTGGAAAATCCAA
The DNA here is from genome assembly GCA_903798195.1 of Danio kyathit. Taxonomy (NCBI): domain Eukaryota; kingdom Metazoa; phylum Chordata; class Actinopteri; order Cypriniformes; family Danionidae; genus Danio; species Danio kyathit. The sequence continues at coordinate 64,762,489 of LR812536.1, forward strand.
CCTAGAGCAACTTAGTTTGAAATATATTCAGTTCACGTTAAAGTAACTCTGACTGTATTTTTTCTAGCTGACATCTAGTATTGTATAGTGAGTCCTTAAGTGTTCAATTTAATTTCAAAAGGGCTGTATAGATTCTTTAAATCTAATATAGAGAGTTAACTGTGCTATAGCAAATCCCCTTGTGTTTTTTGATATTAGCGCATATTTGATTATCTGAGATTGTAGATATTAAAAATGAGGTATAAACAACTTAGGCATTTGTTTCTTTCTTTACATTAATATTGATCTCTTATCAGCCAAGCATTTTATCCACAAAGTTATTTTCTGCTTACTGAACACTTTTTTAGATTCACTAAAATATTATCTAAAAGCCCAGTTTAAAACTGAAAATAAAATGCTTAAAATCTATATTATATTGATGTCTTCGTATGCCTGTAGTCTTTAATAATGGAACTACTGGTTTTATTTTTAATTTACGTATGCATGTTATTATGTATTATATTTATTTATATATTTATTTATCATACATATTTATTTATTATTTACTTTTTATTATAACATCTTTGCAACAAATTATATAAAAAAAAATTATTGCTAATTTGTGTCTAATGCAGTGTATATGGGCGGGACAGTAAATTTGGCATTGTTCTCACAGTTCATTACAGTTGTAGCCTATGGAAAAATACTATATACTATAGAAATATGAATCTGCATCATACCGAGTTATTGCATTTTGCCATGTTTTCGGACACGCTCACAATGTAAACCAATGCAAATTGCCACAGAAATTCTATATTATATCAAGAATAGTCAATATAAAAAATTATATATATATATAATTTAAATGTATTTAATTACTTTTTTTTACATTTATTTAAATATTTTTAAATACATTTATTTAAATTTATAATATTTAAATATTTAAAATGTATTATTTAAATATTTAATATGTATTTATTTAAAATCATATAAATATATATACATTTATTTATAAAAAAAATATATTTATTATACACTCTTAGAAATAAAGGTACGTGAGCTGTCACTGGGGTGGTACCTTTTCAAAAGGTACATATTTGTACTTAAAGGGTCCATATTGGTAACCCAAAAGTATATATTAGTACCTAAAAAATTTAAGTGGAACATTTTTGTACTTTGTAGGTACTAATATGTACCCTTGAGGTATTAATATGGACCTTGTAGGTACAAATTTGTACCTTTTGAAAAGGTACCACCCCAGTGACAGCTTGCCTACCTTTATTTCTGAGAGTGTAGATATATTTATTTTTATAGATAAATAATATCATTATTTATGTATTATGAGCATGCATTTAGATTTTAAAATATAGTTTATTATTGTTATTATTATTATTACTTTTAAATTTTTATATTTTTAAAAAGCCATTTTCTTTTCTATTTTCTTTTATATAATTAAAAAAAGCCATTTAATATCTAGATCAACTAATTATAGCTCTGTGCTTGAGTTTTCTTTTTCTCACCTTTCTTTCATATTAGAACTAATGCAAAATCTCTACAGGCCTTTTTTCTCCAAAGCATCTGATGAAGTAAATGAACCACAAATCTGCATTTCTCTAAAATACTCAAACTCCAGGGCATGTAAAGCAACAAACAGCAAGATACATACCTTTTCATTTTATTAAATACTTAAGAAGTTCACAAAATCCTGCGGTGGTATTTAAAAAACAAACAAACAAATAAACAAATTAATAAATGAAAACGGATCATTCATTATAAATACTTGCAGTTTGACCAGTGGCGGTTCTGGACCACAGTAACTGGGGGGTCAGACAGGGGAAGCTCATGCTTTTAGGGGCCACACTTTAACATTTATCTCATATTGCATTCAGAATTATTTCATTTAATATTCGACATAATTCATTATTCCCAATAAAGGCGAAAAAATTACTATAAAAATAAGGGAAATTTATCAAGCTAGTAAAACAAGTTGCGTTATTATTATTATTATTATTATTATAGGGCGGCACGGTAGCTCAGTGGTTAGCACTGTTGCCTCACAGCAAGAAGGTCGCTGGTTTGAGTCCCGGCTGGGTCAGTTGGCATTTCTGTGTGGAGTTTGCATGTTCTCCCCGTGTTGGTGTGGGTTTCCTCCGAGCTACTTAATTTATTTGCATCTCTTGTTGCAGTTTTGTTGTTGATGTTTCACAGTTCTACGGCATCAAACATCACTTTGTCCTGAAGTTATCACTTTATGGTATGTTTAAATCTGTATTGTATGTGATGTGTGTGTGCCACTTGGACAAATCAATTTTCCTCTGGATTAATGAAATTAAATTAAATCAAATTAAATAAAAAAAATGTGCCAACACGGTGGCTCAGTGGTTAGCACTGTGGCCTCACAAAAAGAAGTTCGCTGGTTTGAGTCCCGGCTGGGCCAGTTGGCATTTCTGTGTGGAGTTTGCATGTTCTCCCCATGTTGGCGTGGGTTTCCTCCGGGTGCTCCAGTTTCCCCCACAGTCCAAACACATGTGCTATAGGGGAATTGAATAAGCTTAATTGCCCATAGTGTTTGAGTGTGTGTGTGTGAATGTGAGAGTGCATGGGTGTTTCCAAGTATAGGGTTGGAGCTGGAAGGGCATCCGCTGTGTAAAACATATTCTGGATTAGTTGGTGGTTCATTCCGCTGTGGTTACTCTCGATGAATAAAGAGACTAAGCTGAAGGAAAATGAATGAATTGTTATTATCATTAATAAAATCAGCTTTTAATAGCTCCTTACTCTGCAAAGTTTCTATATCATGATTGTCTCATATTTAACATATTGTGATTATTTGTATATAACTTTCTAAAAACTAAGAAGTTGTAGATTTTTACCCATTATTTTTTACAAAATGTGACGAGCTACTTAATTTACTTGCATCTCTTGTTGCTGTTTGTTGTTGTTTTTAGTGCACTCTTCACAGTTTTATGGCATCAAACATCACTTTCTCCTGAAATTGAAACACTTTATGGTATGTTTAAATCTGTATTTTATGTGATGTGTGTGTGCCTCTTGGACAAATCAATTTCCATCTGGATTATTCATTCATTCATTCATTTTCTTGTCAGCTTTGTCCCTTGCGGGGTCGCCACAGCGGAATGAACCACCAACTTATCCAGCACGATTTTACGCAGCGGATGCCCTTCCAGCCGCAACCCATCTCTGGGAACATCCACACACACTCATTAACACTCATACACTACGGACAATTTAGCTTACCCAATTCACCTGTACTGCATGTCTTTGGACTGTGGGGGAAACCGGAGCACCCGGAGGAAACCCACGCGAACGCAGGGAGAACATGCAAACTCCACACAGAAACGCCAACTGACCCAGCCCAGCCGAGGTTCGAACCTGCGACCCAGCAACGTTCTTGCTGTGAGGCAACAGCACTACCTACTGCGCCACTGCGTTGCCCCATCTGGATTAATGAAATCAAATTAAATAAAAAATGGAGAACAAAATGATTAGTCCTCCTGTGAAACTTGAATTATTTTACATATTTACCAAAGTGCTGTTTAACAGAGAGATTTTATTTTTAATTTATAATTTCTAGCTTTAATAACCAATTTCTAATAACTATATATGTTTTAATCATTGCCACAATGGGTACATAAATACTAGTATTCAGCTTAAAGTGACATTTAAAGGCTTAACTAGGTTAATTAGGGTAAAGTTAGGGTAATTAGCCAAGTCATTGTATAACAGTGGTTTGTTCTGGAGACAATCCAAAACAAATATAGCTTAACGGCTTATGCCACACCCATATCACCCTGCAGCCCAAGACCGGTTACTCACTGAAGCTAAGCAGGGCTGAGCCTGGTCAATACCTGGATGGGAGACCACATGGGAAAACCTAGGTTGCTGTTGGAAGTGGTGTAAGAGAGGCCAGCAGGGGGCGCTCAACCTGTGGTCTGTGTGAGTCCTAATGCCCTAGTAAAAGTGAAGGGGACACTACACTGTCGGTGGGCGCCGTCTTTCGGATGAGACGTTAAACCGTGGTCCTGACTCTCTGTGGTCAATAAAAATCCCATGGCACTTCTCGTAAAGAGTAGGGGTGTAACCCCGGTGTCCTGGCCAAAGTCCCTCAATTGGCCCCTACCCATCATGGCCTCCTAATCATCCCCATCCACCGAATTGGCTCTATCACTGTCTCTTTACTCCACCAATAGCTGGTGTGTGGTGAGCGCACTGGCGACGTTGTCCTGTGGCTGCCGTCGCATCATCCAAGTAGATGCTAAACACTGGTGGTGGTGTGGAGAGACCCCCCTCATGATTGTGAAGCGCTTTGGGTGTATGGCCATACACAATAAATGCGCTATATAAATACACATTACATTACATTACATAAGGGGGCTAATAATATTGACATTAAAATGGCTTAAAAAAATTAAAAACTGCTTTTATTCTAGCCGAAATAAAACAAAAAAGACTTTGTGCAGAAGAAAAAATATTATAGGAAATGCTGTGAAAAATTCCTGAATCTGTTCAACATCATTTGAGAAATATTAGAAAAATAAATGCACAAGAGGGTGAATAATTATGACTTCAACTGTATATATATATATTCTGTTTTTGGAACAATTATTGATAATGCATAATTGATAATAGTTGAACCTGATTATAATAAATCTAATAACATTGCGTTGCATTTCTGAACTATCAGTAGCGTGTTTATCCTGCAGGAATGAACATCCCTGGCTCCATTATTCCACAATCCAAATTTAGGAGCCCAAGCTTGTAGACGAGAATACACTGGACTCCCCCTGGACCCCCGAGAACTGCCACTGGCTCTGGCGTAATTGTGTAAAGCACATAGAAGAACAGAATCAGTCCGCAGCTCTGCAGTGTGATGTTCGGTCTGTAGATGGCGATACTGTCTGTAGTGCTGGATTTACACGCTTCATGTCTCCTCATACAGCTGAACGTGTGGACGTGTGTCAGGAATGAGGATGCAGATATAAAATCACTCCCTGCTCTTCAAGCCTGTGGAGAATTTGAGCTTCTTGATTCAGATCGTGGTAGGAATTCTGAAATCACAAAATAAAGCGCATGAGATTTAAACGCATCAGATATAAACACTTAAAATGCTTGATTCGGATTGGCCGATGAACATTCGTGTGCGTTTATAGTGAGATGAATGCACAGTTAAAATAATTTTCCGCAGGTTTTGAGTGCATTACAGCTCCATATAGCTACGCTGAATGATTTGAGTTGTTTCACAGTCAAAAAAATCACATTAAAACACAATGATGTGAGATGTGGAAGAAACTAGTGCTACACATAGGAGCAGTTTAAGGACAAATGTCTCAAATACAACAACTGAACTGTGGATTTAGCTGTGAGAACCAGAGAATTATTCACACCAGTCTGTTGAATTATTAGAAAATAATGCACACCAAAGGTGTAACAGCATCACCACCTCAGGTGTGCATTATTGCCTTATTACTCAATGGCCCATTGCCAATTATGAGATATAAACACTTAAACTGCATTGCTATTGAATGTTTGAAACTGCGGTCACACTGGACGTTTCTCCCCATAAACTTCCATTCATACGCACACGAATGCATCAGACCGGAAACGCATCACATGATAGAAGCTGTAATGCGCTCATAACCTGCCGGAACTACTTTATAAGTGTGCGGTTGTTTTCAGATAAGCACACAGCTGATGTTCATCAGCCAATTAGAATCAATCCTTTAATAGTAATGCAGTTTAAGCGTTTATATCTCATAATTGACAATGGGCCATTGAGTTATTAGACAATAAAACTGCGCTCACACTGGACTTTTCTCCCCATAGACTTCCATTCATACGAACGCGAATGCGTCAGACCGGAAACGCAAGCTTGTGCGATAAGTTTTCGCAGTTCGCTGCATTGGAAAGTTCAAGCTTGGTGAACTCTGACCTGCGAAATTGCATCACATGTTTGCGTGAGACCAATCGAAGATCAAAACATGACATCTCTGGACAGAAATTTAAAACATGGAGCAATCGCTCGCTTTTTTTAATGTCTAATCATCTTGTTTAATCCCGCCCCTTTTCGCAGCGCCGTACTACAGAATTTCACAAGCTCAAACTCCAGTGTGACCGCAGCATGATTCTGATTGACCAATAAACATGATCTGTGTGCTTATCTTGAAACAACTGCACACTTCTAAAGTAGTTCCGGCATGTTTTGATTGCATTCCAGCTTCTTATCACTACACTAAATGAGTTATTTCACAGCTACAATAGTCGAAATCACATCAAAACACAACAGAAGGCTTTGGAGGAGATGTAAAAACTTATCGCACAAGCTTGCGTTTTCGGTCTGACACATTCGCGTGCATTAGGGCTGGGCGATTTTTTCGATTTTTTCGATTAATTCGAATTTACGTTTTAAGACGATTTTATTTTTTATAAAATCGAGAAATCGCGATTTTTTAAATAAAAATATTAAAGCCGCTTTTCCACTATCGTGCCAAACCGTTCTAACCTGTTAGACAACCGTGCTGAATTGTGCTGATTCTGTGTGTTGATGTCGCGGCTCTGTCCCGCAGTCGCCTGTCTCTCCCGCGCGAGCTGCAAGACGGGCGCGCGCGAGCTGCAAGACGGGCGCGCGCGAGGAGAGGAGAGGAGAGGAGAGAAGGCTCGACAGGCGGAGGTCCGCTCCTTGCCTCCTTCATTCTAATCATCCACCCGCCCGCACATATTATTTTATCTGATATATATATCCGCACCCGATCGCCACTTTAATAATTCTAATTCTTTGTTTTAAGCATGATGATAGGTGTAACTTTCTCCGCAATGTCCGGCGGCAGAGTAACAGCTCGTTAATTCATGCTCGAGCAAATGATGAGACGGACAAAAGTACTCGATGCATGCCTTTCTTTTACTTATTTCAGTGTTTTCAGTTTCACAGTGCAAAACAGCTCCCGGGTGGAATTACTGAAGTAAACATAAAACAAAAGAGCAGCATTTTGCTAAATGCTATAGTCCTTTATATCCTGATATGCTGTGTTGATTCATTTGTTTTTTTATATTTAACTTGATGCATTCGTTATTTAATGTTTGAATACTGAAATCGTTTAAATGGTTATATTTTACCATCAAAATGTAGTATATTTTATATCATTACCAACTTTTGATATAAAACCGCTGTTATTTTATTGATTGTTATGAAATAATTTAAGTGCTATATTTTTTATTAGTGAAAGTGCCCGCTCACTTTGACAAGGCCTGTCTAAATATATATTTCTGCCATGCCACTAATACAGATAAACTATTGTTGCATTATCATTGTTTATTTTTCTGTTATTTGAAATATTTATTTCCCCTCCAATCCTTTTCAATCTTCACGTTACATTTTGGTCATTTTCTCTCCAAAAAAAAATTGCCCAAAGCTGCACAACATATGACCTCTACATAAATACGGGTGCTGTGATTTCTATTGTAGCTATGTTTAGCATCCCTACATGAGAGAGTGCCATAACCACGTTTAGTCACACAGTTGCTTTTCTTTTACAAGTGAGCATGAAAAAAACTAGTTTCAGCATTTATTTAAATTTAAATGAACAAGGTAAACTGGTAAGGTAGTTACACAGTAAAAACTAAATAAAAAAAAAAATAAATAAAAAAATCGAAATCGAAATCGTGAATCGGTCAAACTTTATGAAAAAATCGAGATTTTTTTTTTTTGCCATATCGCCCAGCCCTAGCGTGCATATGAATGGAAGTCTATGGGGAGAAATGTCCAGTGTGAGCGCAGTTTTGTTGTCTAATAACTCAATGGCCCATTGTCAATTATGAGATATAAACGCTTAAACTGCATTACTATTAAAGAGTTGATTCTGATTGGCTGATGAACATCAGCTGTGTGCTTATCTGAAAACAACGCACACTTATAAAGTAGTTTCACACGTTTTGAGCTCCATATCACTCTGCTGAATGATTTGAGTTATTTCACAGCAACAACAGTTCAAAATCAGAAGAAAATAGTGCTACACACAGGAGCAGTTTGATGACAAAAACCTGACAAATGTCTGGAGATTCAGGTGCGTGAACCATACAGTAGTATAAGCAGAATAATTCACCGCATCAGCACCTCACCCTTCTGATTGGCTGATGAACATCAGCTGTGTGTTTATCTGAAAAAAAACCTGCACACTTCTAAAGTAGTTCCGGCAGGTTTTGAGCACATTACAGCTCCATATCACTACATTGAATGATTTGAGTAATTTCACAGCTACAACAGTCCAAAATCACATCAAAACACAACAGAAGGCTTTCAATGAGATTTATGAGAAACTAGTGCTACACACAGGAGTAGCCGCATGTGCATTCTAATCATCTTCTAATAATCCACTGGCCGGTCCTCAATTTAAACATATGACACATAAACACAGATCAGCTGCTGATGAAAACCAACCTTCATGGACTTCATGGTTTGTTGTCCATAATAGTGGATGGGCTGATTCTGGTTTCTGTATGCTGGATAGCCGAATCCTGCCACGTGCACGACATCACAGTAATTCAGAGCCACAAACACTGCCAGAAGACCAGTGGTGGGATGGACAGCTTTCTGATGGACAGACGGCAACAGAGAATATATTTGTTTATTATATTTTTACATTTGTTTATATTACTATAGTTGTGTTACGATAGTTACTATACAACAGATTAATTAATTCAAGTACTTACTATAGTATGGTTAAAAATATTTACAGTTAAGTGGTATTTTTTCAAGGAAGGTTTTGTTTTTTATATAAATATTTGTATGATATTTGATAATATTTGTTTATATTACTATAGTTGTTTATAATATATACGGTACAAATAAATAACCACAACAGATGAATTCAATGACTTATTATTGCCCTCATTCTTCACGTATGATCGGGCGCAGCCATTTGAATCCCTTTGGCTGGAGACTTCTGGTCTCATTTGCTTCCATTCATTTTTAGACGTTAAAAACACTTTCAAGAGTTCACACTTAGCTGATGATAGATTATAAGCTTGTTTGGCATGCTGTCCCGGGAGAGAGCCCTGAACTCAAAAGGTCCTTGAGCTCTGGGCTCCCTCCTGTTTGCAGGGCGAGAGGGGAGCTCTGAGCTCAGGTAGGTCTCGAGAACTCCCCCTTTTTTTGATAAGAGCTGATGACAGAAAATGATTGCTATGAAGAGATATGCTGCTGGATGAGAGTTTGACCATAGTGCTAAATTTAGATTGATCAATTCACTTGTAGTGCATGTTTTTGGAATGTGGGAGGAAAAGGGAGAACCCGGGGAAAACCCACGCAAGCACGGGAAGAACATGATAACTTCGCACAGAAACGACAGCCGGCCTGTTAAAGGACTAGAACCGGTGACGTTCTTGCTGTGAGGCAACAGTGTTAATCACTGGGCCACCGTGCCGCCCTATGAAGGTAAAAGTGGAGGAGTAGGGGTGGAAGGGGGGATTCTTCAAATCGAAGATTACTGTAGTGAGAAACCCTTGCTCTTTGTAGTGGGTTAGGAATCGTCTGATTGGTGGATCATACATAGTTAATAATAATAATAATAATAATACCTTTTATTTATAGGCGCCTTTCAAAGCACTCAAGGACAGCTTACAGCAGATCACAAGCACATCATAAAAATACAAGCAGTAAAAATAACAAGCAGCATAATATTAAAGGTGCTGTATGTAAGTTTTTGACTCTTCTAAAGCATAAAAATACAATAATATGTGTGCAGATATTTAAGAAACATCCCAAGTGAACATACTTGTTTAACTGACAAACAATGCTGAAGTCAGATATTCTGCTTTGAAAATGTTTTTTTTCCGTGCCGGAACGATGTCTTTGTTTAGGTAATTTTCACATGCACATGCCAGTTTAGCCAATTATAATTCAGCACCCCGGGTTGCCTTGTTGGAAAACAGCATATTTCATTCATTCATTCATTCAGAAAGACTCTGAAAGCATGCGTCCATGAGCGAAATGCTACAGTGTAGTGGAAAGTATCAGATGTCAAAATGAGACAGATTCAGTTTCACATGACGTTAATTAGCAAATGACATAAATATTAGGAACGTGAGCAGGTTACATCGCGTGTCCTAACAACACGCTGTGACGAGATTGTTATGAGTGATGAGCCATTTGGCTGTTTGCACCACAAAACACGGCAGAAATTTAAATACAGCCTTTCAGAAGCACAGAATATGCACTCACTCACAAAACGGTAAGGTTTAGAATCTATTAAATACATGTTAACCCTCTTTAACATCATTAAATGTACATGCTGAATCACTCATATGTGTTTAGTTCTAAAGTTCAATTTCAAACGGTTTATTGTATTTTCCAGATCTGAGGTGAACTTTCTGCTTTCAGTATATGGTAATACACGTCATGTAAAATGCATTCAAACTCGCATTGTTAGCATTTAGCACTGAATAAAGCACACAAGGCTTACCTGAGGTGATCTAGCTGTCATAGGTTTCTGTTGTTCAGCTGTGAGAAATAGAAGCCGCTTCTAATAAATCAATTCGAGGTGTTGGTTAGAACCAAAACTCCTTTTAATATGGAGAATATTCCCTCAATCGCGTGTCGTTGCTTTTATTTAGAACACAGTTTAAAATCACTCAAACTGGCAACCCGGCGTACCTTTATTATGATTCAGGACTGCAATACTTAGTTCAACCACTGGGTGTCAAACTTACATACTGCACCTTTAAACCAGCAAATTATTAAAAGCTATCCTAAACAAAAACGTTTTTATCTGAGATGTAAAATTGGAAATAGAGTCCATCTGGCGAATGTGCAAAGGCAGGGAGTTCCATAACTTTGGTGCTGTACAACTAAAAGCCCTGCCACCAAATGACTTCATCTTAAAGTTTGGGACAGATAAGAGTTCAGCAGAAGATGATCTGAGTGAGCGTGAAGGAGTGTAGAAATGAAGAAGATCAGAAAGATAGTGAGGGGCCAGGTTATGAAGAGCTTTGTATGTTAAGAGGAGGATTTTATATTGTATACGATAGTGAACAGGGAGCCAGTGCAGGTGAAAAAGAATTGGAGTTATGTGATCAGGAGTACGCGAGCAGGTAACTATCCTAGCCGCTGAATTCTGAATTAACTGTAGTCTATGAAGTTGTTTATCAGGGATGCCAGATAGGAGCGAGTTACAGTGATCAATCCGTGATGTAACCAAAGCATGAACAAGCACTTCAGTACTTTGTTGAGATAGTGAAGGGCGAAGTCTTGCAATGTTACGCAGATGAAAAAAGGCAGAACGTGAGATACTACTAATATGAGAACCAAACGAGAGCATGCCATCGAGAATAACCCCAAGACTTTTCACGTGGGTTGAGAAATTGACTAGGGAGTCATCAATAAACAGGGTAAAAGATTGAGCTTAGGATAAAACAGATTTAGAGCCAACCAGAAGGGCTTCGGTTTTACTGGCATTTAACTTTAAGACATTATTAGTCATCCATATATTAATCTCATGTAAACATTTAGTAAGATCAGTAGGGGGGTGAGATGTTGTAGGTTTTGTGGAGATATAAACTTGGGTATCGTCTGCATAACAATGAAAATGTAGTTAATGCAGAACCAGCCGTGTTCATAATCACGTGATCCTCTCGAAATTAGTTTAGAAATAAACTTCACTTATTGTGCTGCTTGATGTTGCAAACTGATATTTTCTTATTATATTATTCTGCTTTGTCTGTATAATCATGCACTCACTTGTTTGTAGAGCGAGTAGTTTGTTCTGCCGCTTATTATTTCTAGTCATTTCTCCTATAGGCAGCTTAATCAGAAGGTTAATAGTATGGTTCAAATATACTATAATGTTTACTATTAATAGCTTTAGTATATTTGTAATGTGGGAAGGTTTGGTTTAAGAACAAAAAAAGTAGTTAGTACTGTAGTAACTGATGATATTTAATTTATTATTTATTAATTTAATTTAGACTAATGATGCCGAAAGTAGGGCCCGCGGGCCAAAGTTGGCCCATTGTAACCTTTGATTTGGCCCACCATCCCATCTGAGAAGAGAGTGAGACGGATGGAGAGGGTTGGGGCAAATGCCTTTAAAAGAGATCGTCATTTCTGATTTGATTTAACCTTTTTTTATTTTTTATTCAGTCTGATGTTTTAAAATGTACAGTAAATAATGTCACTCGATGGACAGAGGACTATGCAGAAGACATCGCTGAGCAAATCAAGTAGGTTTCATACGGTCATGGAAAACCTGGAAAAGTCATAGAATTCTGACATGGCATTTTCCAGGCCTGGAAAAGTTTTGGAAAACTGAAAAACCCACAACGTTTTGGAAAAGTCATGGAAATTAGTTTAATAAATATCTGTATACTTGAATATAGGTTAGTTGTTTTTACTTCTTTTCCGTCTTTGGCTAAAAACATGGTCTCACATTATGAAGCATTCATTCATTCATTTTCATTCGGATTAGTCTCCATTTCAGAGGTGCCACAGTGGGAAAGAAGTGCAATGTGTAAGCATTATCTAAACCAGGGGTGCTCAACCCTCGACCTTCCTGCAGATTTCAGTTGCAGCCCATATCAAACACACCTGCCTGTAATTATCAAGTGCTGTTCTGGTCCTAATTAATTGGTTCAGGTGTGTTTGATCAGGGTTGGAGCTGAAGTCTGTAGAAAGGTTGATCTCCAGGAACAGGGTTGAGCACCCCTGATCCAAACAAATCTTACATACAATAGATATAAAAAATGAATAGATTGTTGTGTGTTTTATGATATGCTATAATACATTTAAACGTGCATTGCGTTTTTATTATTATTTACCTTGTATACATAGACATTACATTAAATATTAGGTCATGAAAATGTACTTGAATGTCCTGGAAAAGTTATGAAAGTTTAGTAGGAAAAATGTGTATGAACCCTGATCAAGGCAAAAACTAGTGTAACTCCATTATATTATGAGGATTATTATTATTATTATTATTATAAATGAGATTGTTTTTGTTTTACTGTAATTAGTTCATTATAAAATGTAAAATATTTGCTGTATTAGTTCACATAAAGCAATGCTTTCTAGTTATTTTTAAATGTTATTAAATAAATTAGGAAATTACCCATGGCAATTTATTTACCTTTGGTCCACTAGCCTCAATCAAGTTTGGTTTTTGGCCCTTCATAAGAAAAAGTTTGTGCACCCCTGATTTAGACCAACTATTCACCCATAGCTAGAACACTAAACATGATTTACAACTAGAATAAACCGTAAAAATCAATCTAAGGCACTCGAAAAATGTGGAAAAAACATTAAAAAGCCTTTATTCACATGGCTAATCCTTAAAAGACCTACGCGTTTCGGTAAAGAACTGCCTTTATCAGGGTAACAGTGATCAGGTGCGTCTGGAGTTTCTTTTGAATGCTACTGTCTCATGACTCATTAAAATATCTAAACAATACTAAAATAATATATTAAACAAGGTCAACTCAACAATCATCATTAATTCAGCATTGATAATGAGGAAAAAATAAATAAAATAAAAATAAATAAATAAATATATAAAGATAATGTCTGTTATACAACATTTCTCAAATAATACAACATATATATATATATATATATATATATATATATATATATATATATATATATATAGAGAGAGAGAGAGAGAGAGAGAGAGAATGAAACCACAAAAAATGTATATATAGACAAATAAACAGTGTACAAATAAATGCACATGATTTACAATTAATTTAACAGAGAATGGGAGTTTGCATGTTCTCCCTGCGTTTGCGTGGGTTTCCTCCGGGTTCTCTGGTTTCCCCCACAATCCAAAGACATGCAGTACAGGTGAATTGGGTAGGCTAAATTGTCCATAGTGTATTAGTGTGAATGAGTGTGTATGGATGAGTGTGTTTCCCAGAGATGCCTTGCGGCTGGAAGGGCATCCGCTGCGCAAAACATGTGCTGGATAAGTTGGCGATTCATTCCGCTGTGGCGACCCCGGATTAATAAAGCGACTAAGCCGAAAAAAAAAATGAATGAAACAGAGATTGCTCCTTTATGCATTTAAACAAATTAACAAAAATTAACTCTATTTTTGGCAACATATTTTTCAACCACAGAATCACCACAACAGATTAAATCAAGTATTTACTACACTCTCAGAAAACAAAGGTACATGAACTGGGGTGGTACCTTTTCAAAAGGTACACATTTGTACCTAAAAGGTCCATATTAATACCTCAAGGGTACCTAAAAAGCACAAAAGTGTTCCTCTTAAAATTTGTAGGTACTAATATGTACCCTTGAGGTATTAATATGAACATTTTAGGTACAAATTTGTACCTTTTGAAAAGGTACCACCCCAGTGACAGATCTCATACCTTTATTCCTGAGAATGTGTAGTATGATTTAAAAACACTATATTTATTAATTATTTTAGTATTTTTTAAGTGGGAAAGTTTCGTTTAAGAACAAAAACAATGTCTGTATGTAACTGGCAACATTTAATTCATTATAAACTATTTCATTTAGACCAATTAGCCTATTTACTCCTAGCAAGATCACTGAACATGATTTACAATTGATTTAACAACGAATGTTCCTTTATACACTTTTTGGAGATTTATAACAGAAGTAACTTTTTTTTTTTTACTTTTTGCAAATTAAATTCTCATCAATGAAGAGAGATCAACAGAAGAGCGCATCGGTGAAGTGTGCTTAATACTGTTTCTCCTGCAGGGGGAGCTCGACACAACATTAAAGAGGTACAAATGAAAATGTAGATTTTTTTCACATCTTTAATATAAGACATTTTTGATTGTAGCCATTGATATCAATTGTAGAAAAATAATACTATGCGATACTGGTTACTAACATTTTAAATATATATTATTATGTGTACAATAGAAGAAATAGGGTTTAAAACAAGTGGAGGGATTTTGGTGTGAATTATCACTTTTATCAATACATGAAGCACACTGGTTTAGACTGTAATGTTTGCTAAAATAAGCTTTAATCACTGTAATATTCATATAAAATATAAATCATAATAGTTTTCACAATATTGCTGTCAATGTGTACTTTTTGATCAAATAAATTCACCTTTTGCCAGGAGAAGCAACTTAAACTGTATATATTTGTTTAACTTTGGATGATTATATACAATTTCTTTATTTAATTATTTATGAAAAGAATGAGCTCCTTAATAAAGTGTTCAGCATATATAAGTACACTCCTCACAAATCTCTCTTTTAAATTCATATTTTAATAGGAAGCTATACAATATTATATTTGTGCATGTAGACAATTTCAGTGTGGTCACGTCACTGGCCCGCAAACATTTCCTGCTTGTTGTAAAACTATTTCATAACTGTACCAAGAGGCAATTCAACCATAACTTAATGCTAAAACAGCTATCATAACATTATTTATAATATGATGCTCTTTTTGGATTCTCGGTAGCTATAGACATTAAAAATGTAAAACAGGCAATACGTTGGGACCGTTGTTGTTGTTGTTTATATCCCTCAAAATGCTCAGTAGGTGATGCAGTGGCGCAGTAGGTAGTGCTGTCGCCTCACAGCATGAACGTCGCTGGGTCGCAGGTTCGAACCTCGGCTGGGCTGGGTCAGTTGATGTTTCTGTGTGGAGTTTGCATGTTCTCCCTGCATTCGCGTGGGTTTCCTCCGGGTGCTCTGGTTTCCCCCACAGTCCAAAGACATGCGGTACATGTAAATTGGGTAGGCTAAATTGTCCGTAGTGTATGAGTGTGAATGAGTGTGTGGATGTTCCCAGAGATGGGTTGTGGCTGGAAGGGCATCCGCTGCATAAAATCGTGCTGGATAAGTTGGCGGTTCATTCCGCTGTGGCGACCCCGGATTAATAAAGGGACTAAGCCGACAAGAAAATGAATGAATGAATGAATGCTCAGTACTGAAGCCAAATCTGGAGCTAATCTAACAAAATAACTTACGATAACGGTCCAAAAACTAGTTCACCCAAATGTATATGTTATAGAAAAATATTAAATACAAGTTTAAAAAAGAGAAAAAATCAAGAGAAGCAAAAAATGTGCAAAATTTAGTTGAAATTTTGTAGGTTGTCATTTATTTTTGCAATATTTTGCTTGAATTTAATTGTATTATCTTTCAATTTCTAAATATGTTTGATGACTTAAATATTATTTTTTATAAATATATCTGTTTAATAAATCTGTTCTATTTAAATGCACCAAAACACATTGCCTATATTCACTGAGAAATGGAGAAAAATATTAATTTTCAAAATGGGGTGTCTTTAATTATGCTGAGCACTGTATGCCAAGCTAAGCTTTACCAGGAATACATCAACAACACATAACTGTGCTTGTCTGTGAGGTTATAAACTGCACATCATTGTACAGTAAAAGTGTGGAGAACATGCACACACACCCCTACACTGCACTCAAAACACCACAATAAAGCTTTTTCTCTGTAAATGATTAACAGAAAACGTGAAGGGGTTGTTTGTTTGTTTGTTTGTCTCTGTTTGTCCGTGTCTCTTGTTCTTCATTTTCACATCCATCATTACAACAGACTTCCCACTTCTTCTTCTCCTTCTCATTCTGAAATATGTGGCGGTTAATATTAAGTAACACTATTGCCAACATGCACAACCTATATTTTTTTACATCGTAAATATTAAACGCTACATAATTAGTATCACAATATCGCTTTATCATTTGAAAATGCTCAGTTTCTCTGGATCTACATTGATTTATAGTTATCATATTAGTTTCATTCCTATATACAAGTTTACTGGCATTTAAACTTTGATTTTCATAAAATAACAAAGAGCGGCATGGTGGCTCAGTGGTTAGCACTGTGGCCTCACAGCAAGAAGTTCGCTGGTTTGAGTCCCGGCTGGGTCAGTTGGCACTTCTGTGTGGAGTTTGCATGTTCTCCCCATGTTGGCGTGGGTTTCCTCTGAGTGCTCCGGTTTCCCCCACAGTCCAAACACATGCGCTATAGGGGAATTGAATAAGCTAAATTGCCCGTAGTGTATGAGTGTGTGTGTGTGTGAGAGTGTATAGGGTTGCTGCTGGAAGGGCGCTGTGTAAAACATATGCTGGATAAGTTGGCGGTTCATTCCGCTGTGGCGACCCCAGATTAATAAAGGGACTAAGCCGAAAAGAAAATGAATGAATGAATTATTATTAGTAGTAGTAGTAGCAGTATCAAAATTAAAAGTATTAATTTAGCATAAAGTAATAAACAGGATTCATTTGAGGCTATTTGTGCATTTTTAAAGTCATTTTACAGACTGCCAACAATAAGAAACATTTTAGCCAATTTAATATTTGACAATTACTTGTAATAAGAAAATGTTTTACATATAGTAAGCACTTCACTCACTGTTACAGTTACTTATACAGTCGATGTCATTAATTTCCATGCTTTTTGCTTCCCAGGCCTAAAAAGTTTAATATATACATATATAATAAATATATTTAATGTAATAATAATAATAATAATAATAATAATAATAATAATATAAGGAAATTTATTATTTTATATACAGTGGAGGGCAAAATTATTAGTGCAATATTTTCATTCATTTTCTTTTCGGCTTATTCCCTTTATTAATCCGGGGTCGCCACAGCTGAATGAACCGCCAACTTATCCAGCACATGTTTTATGCAGCGGATGCCCTTCCAGCTGCAACCCATCTCTGGGAAACATCCATACACACTCATTCACACTCATACACTACGGACAATTTAGCCAACCCAATTCACCTGTACCGCATGTCTTTGGACTGTGGGGGAAACCGAAGCACCCGGAGAAAACCCACGCGAACGCAGGGAGAACATGCAAACTCCACACAGAAACGCCAACTGACCCAGCCGAGGCTCGGACCAGCGACCTTCTTGCTGTGAGGCAAAAAATAGTGCAATATTTTTTTTTTTTTAATATTTATCAGGTGATATTTAATAGATTAAAGAAAATTTTCACAGTATTTCCAATAATATTTTTTCTTATTATTTTTTTTTATTTGGCTAGAATAAAAGCAGTTTTTAATTTTTTTTTACCATTTTAAGGTCAATATTGTTAGCCCCCTTAAGCAATATTTGTTTCCGATTGGCTTCAGAACAGACCACTGTTATACGACTTGCCTAATTACCCTAACCTGCCTAATTCAACTGAATATATACTTGTTTACAGGCCTGAAAAAGGTATATATGACCCTTGAATAAACTATGAATGTTTCAAAAGTGAACTACAGACAGACGAGTCTCGTGATTTCCTCTAGCTATTTTCCGTTTTCTTGCTCTCCATCTAATTTTAGAAGCAATGTCTCTGCTAGCACTTCCTTCTGAAGGCGACACCAAGACTGACATTTATTCCTCTGTGTCGACCACATGCATGTTTAGCTAATAAGTAAGAAGGTTAAGAGCTAGTTTGTCCTTCTTCAGCATTCATTCATTCATTTTCCTTCGGCTTAGTCTCTGATTTATCAGGGGTCGCCACAGCGGAATGAACCACCAACTATTCCAGCATATGTTTTAAGCAGCGGATCCCCTTGCAGCTGCAACCCAGTACTAGGAAACACCCATACACACACACTCTCGTACACTATGGACAATTTAGTTTCTTCAATTCCCCTATAGCGCATGTGTTTGGACCTGTGGGGGAAACCGGAGCACCCGGAGGAAACCCACACCAACACGGAGAGAACATGCAAACTCCACACAGAAATGCCAACTGACCCAGCTGGCACTCGAACCAGTGACCTTCTTGCTGTGAGGCCACAGTACTAACCAATGAGCCACCGTGCCGTCCCCTTCTTCAGCATGTTAACATGAATTTGTTTGTTCGCATGTAAACTAAAATCATCGCTGCAGCTTCTCTAAGGTGTAGACGCTGCATCTGTGTTTGTCCAATGCAGAAGTGTGAAAAAACACGCAGAAATGATACTCAAAGAACAGACGCTGAGTGAACAAGTTTCTGGTTGAAAACATACTTGAGTTAAAGTAAAAATTAATACCACCAAATATATATACATATATATATATATATGTGTGTGTGTGTGTGTGTGTGTACACTCACTGGCCACACCTGTCCAGCTGCTCATTAATGCAAATTTCTAATCAGCCAATCACATGGCAGCAACTGAATGTATTTAGGCATGTAGACATGGTCAAGACGATCTGCTGCAGTTCAAAGCGAGCATCAGAATGGGGAAGAAAGGGGATTTAAGTGACTTTGATTGTGGCATGATTGTTGGTGCCAGACGGGCTGATCTGAGTATTTCAGAAACTGCTGATCTACTGGGATTTTCACACACAACCATCTCTAGGGTTTACAGAGAATGGTCTGAAAAAGAGGAAATATCCAGTGAGCGGCAGTTCTGTGGGCGCAAATGCCTTGTTGATGCTAGAGGTCCGAGGAGAATGGCCAGACTGGTTCCAGCTGATAGAAAGGCAACAGTAACTCAAATAAGCACTCGTTAAAACCGAGGTCTGCAGAAGAGCATCTCTGAACACACAACACGTCCAACCTTGAGGCGGATGGGCTACAGCAGCAGAAGACCACACCGGGTGCCACTCCTGTCAGCTAAGAACAGGAAACTGAGGCTACAATTCACACAGGCTCACCAAAACTGGACAATAGAGGATTGGAGAAACGTTGCCTGGTCTGATGAGTCTCCATTTCTGCTGCCACATTCGGATGGTCGGGTCAGAATTTGGCGTCAACAACATGAAAGCATGGATCCATCCTGCCTTGTATCAGCGGTTCAGGCTGGTGGTGGTGGTGTAATGGTGTGGGGGAGATTTTCTTGGCACACTTTGGGCTTATGTATATATATATATATATATATATATATATATATATATATATATATATATATATATATATATATATATATATATACATATATAAGAATTCCTTGCTCTGTTAAACATCGTTTGAGAAATATTTGAAAAAGGCGAATAACAAGGAGGGCCAATAATTATGACTTCAGCTGTATATAAAGAGACTTTGGGTGGGGAGGAAGTGCAAACTGTCTGAACGTCAGTTTCCTGTCTATAACAGGATGAGTGATCATGAGCCCGAAATAAACACACACACTTCTAATCATATTCACGATCATAACCTTTTCCCTCACTGTGGATGGAAACACCACAGAAGCAGACGCTTCACAGTAACACATCTAGCACAAAATGACAAATATTACAGTTCAAGTGTTTAGGGTCAGTGTATTTTTGTTAGTAAATTATGTATTTTTAGTTAAATTAAGTGTTTTATTTTGTAAATTAAAGCGGCACGGTGGCTCAGTGGTTAGCACTGTGGCCTCACAGCAAGAAAGTCACTGGTTTGAGTCCCGGCTGGGTCAGTTGGCATTTCTGTGTGGAGTTTGCATGTTCTCACCTTGTTGGCGTGGGTTTTCTCTGGGTGCTCCGGTGTCCACCACAGTCCAAACACATGCGCTATAGGGGAATTGATGAACTAAATTGGTTGTAGTGTGTGAATGAGAGTGTTCGGATGTTTCCCAGTGATGGGTTGCAGCTGGAAGGGCACCCCCTGTGTAAAACCTATGCTGGATAAGTTGGCGGTTCATTGCTCTGTGGCAACCCCAGAGTAATAAAGGGACTTGAAATGAATGAATGAATTAAAAAAATGATTAATTGAATTTGCTCAATTTTTTTGAAGTTAACTGGTAGCAAACAATTAATATGGGCTGAATTTAAACAAACAAATTAAGTTGAACACTACTCAATTTATTTAGTTTGTTTAAATTCAGCCTATAGAAATAGTTTGCAGCCACTTACAATCCAATGAATCATTTTTTTAGTGTACATGGAAGTTATAAAAGTCATGCTGGCAAATTGAAGTATAAAAATAAAAGTAGCGCAGGAATCCAGTGCTAGTTTCAGTGTCTTTATGTTGGAAATGCTGCAGAATTGACTGCTAAATTGACTGTTCGATTAGATTGATTAAACGTCACCGGCTCAATAGTGTGTTCAGATGCGCTAGCAGCACACTTAATGCCCAATTAAAAGCATAATCTAAAAATAAACAGATTGTTATCGTTTGTCTGTGTGGATATAAATATATTTATTCAAGAGTTCACACTTAGCTGATGATTGATAATAAAGCTTGTTTGGCATACTGTCCCGGGAGAGAGCCCTGAGCTTTATGAGATCCTTGAGCCCGGGGCTCCCTCCCGTTTGCAGGGCGAGAGGGGAGTTTGAGCTCAGGTAGATCTCGAAAACTCCCCCTGGCTTATTTCTGGCTAATGACAGGTATAGGTTGGCTGAGGAGAGGTGTACTCACTAAGAGCTTGGCTATGGTGTCAATTTTGGTATGTACAATTTCCTTAGGTTAAGTGTTTTTAGACTGTGAGAGGAAACCGGAGAACCCGGGGAAAACCCACGCAAGCACGGGGAGAACAAGCAAACTCCGCACAGAAATGTCATCTGGTTTAGTAGGGACTTTAACCAGAGACATTCTTGCTGTGAAGCAACAGTGCTAATCACTGGGCCGCCGTGTCGCCCATCTGGAAAGGAGGCGGAGTAGGGGCGGGTAGGGGGGTGGATTCTTTAAGGTGAAGATATTAAGATAAGTCTGGTTATTTATAGTGAGTTAGGGCGTACTCACACTATGTACAGTTGCGTTGAACCGGGCCGAAGCACGCTTGTCCCCCCTCCCGTCTCCCCCCACGGCCCGCACTCACATTACATTCGGGCCTGGGCACGCTTACGTCATCGATGATGCGCTGTTCAGTTTAAGAAGAGAAGCGCTCTCGCTCAGCACAGTGGAGATTTCTTTAGTTATATCGTTTAATTCGTTTGATATGCGGTGACACGCTGTCAGATATTTCGCAGACAGATCAGCCACATTTGACGCTCATAAACAATCATAAAGTCCTCGTGCTGCAGGAATTAGGAGGTTTGCTGAAGGTGCAGCTGACGTGCAGTGAGGGGTTTGCGTCTTTAATAAACTACGACAGTTCGCGTTCATTGAACAGTACGAATGATTAATTAATCCATATAAAAACAGTCCTTAAAAGTCACGTCTCGCTTTCAGTTTCGGGCTCGTTCGCGTTTTGCACTCACACTGCAAGCGTACCGCGCCTGAGCCCAAGTGAACCGTGCTCTGGCCCACCTCTTCCAACCGGGCCAGGGCCACCCAAGTGTCCCGTGCCTGAGCCCGATTCAGAGCACTCACACTTCTCAAACGATCCGGGAAATGGGCCTGGGCACGGTTTGGATAGCAAAGTGTGAGTACGCCCTTAGGAAGAGTGGTGTAGTCCTAAAGAAAAGGGGGTCTACTATTACACCCGACCCAAATTTTAAATGAAAGTAGGCAAAGAAACGACGAAAGTCAATGCTTCTTTGATTCATTCGCTATATATATTTTTTTTTTACATAAGTTACCTGTAACCATTAACTTCCACAAAAGGAAAAACAAATACTATGTCAATGTAAGTCAATGGTTGCAGGTTTCCAGCTTTCTTCCTACAGTAGGAAAAAAAGACAAACTGGTTTGGAACAAGTAAAGGTTGAGTAAATGATGACAATTTAAATTTTTTGCGTAAACTATCCATTTAAAAAGAAAAAAAAAACAAACAAATTTGTTCGTTTTAAAGGGAGATGCTAATAGTCCAATAATGATTCATGTTTAGCTAATAGTGCTCCCCCCCAGCAGACTCGGAGATTGGCTGCATTTATACAGTACTGTATGTAGCTTATTTAATCATTTTAATATTAAAAAAAAGAGTCAATCAAGATAGTTACAACAATTTAGTTGACATGGAAAGACAGCTTTTTAACTTACTTTCTTTTCTGGCTTATTACTTTACATTTAATAGGTTTCTTTTAACATCAATCAGCCATTATTTTGGATTGTCACATTCGTACATGCTTGTTTTAAACCAAACTATTAGGAGTCTGTCTTCTGTTGTCGCTATTATATACTAGTAGTTACCCTTTTAAATCGCATATTGTTACGTGATGAGTAGTCTTTGCCTCATCGTTTTTAGTGTTTTATATATAGTGTCATTCCCTGTAGCGGTAGGCACGATTAAGACATGTGAAATACTGTTTTACAGGGGCGATTTTAGGATTTCTCTCACCCTGAACAGATGTGGTTTGCTGATACGAGCTGAAATCGGAGCGGCGGAAGTCTGCCACTGTTTTCATATCAAAATTAAAGGGGACTGAGGCGATCAATTAGTAGTGTACAGTTCATGAGCTAATCGCAAAACCTTTAAGGGTGCTGAATAGAAATATAGGAGGGCTAAAGCGACGCCCATGCTGTTTCATAAATTTACCTGAACGTTTCAGCGAGACATCATTCAGTTGACTTGTCGTGGTCTTCGAAAAACTCTCACAAAATTTTCTCACAGCTGCTGCGGTCATCAGGGGCGGGGAATAGCGCAAGTTAAACAAAAATGCACCAGTTGCAATAAAAATGCAACAAATTAAGATGCGAGTTAAAAAAACCTTTGGTATACAGTTAAAGGGGACATGAATACACATAAATTAGGGAAGTTTAATCAGAATAACAAGTGAGTATACCGAGGCTATACGCAATTATTGATCCTCAGAAGTGGTAATACCCAAACAGCTCATGGAAAAAAGTAAGCATGCTGAGTATATGTGCGTATAGCAAGGACTACACCACTGGTTAGGAATCATCTGATTGGAGAATCAATCAAGAGCTGATGTGGGAGCAGCTGAGAACAATCATAAGCACGTGATCCTCTCGAAATTAGTTTATAAATAAACTTCACTTAATACATTTATATTTATCGTTATTTTGCTTGGTGTGGACGAGCCTTTAGACAGCAGCAGAGATCTTACTGAAGATGGTGTTGCCAGTGATTTGAATATGGTTTACAATCTAGTCTCTATCTGTGTCTGTGTTTTGCATCATGCAAATACGGTTTTTACACAAAACCCAATCAGCTCACAACTGATTTTTTAAAGTGTCTTCATAGTCTGGCTCTGTGTATGTGTGTGTGTATGGATCTCACCTGCTGTTTGCGCGGCTGCACGGGAATTTGCAGAAACTTTCGGGCTGTTATTCGAAGGAAATATGGATCCAGCACGCGGATCTGACTAGCCCGGCCAAGCCAAATCTGAGGAGGAGGCTTCCAGAAACCCTTCTGAACCTGAATAAACATTGCCTCATGATTACTGGGAAGTCGGAGGGAAACCTGGCACGGAGATATGATGAAAAAAGAAGCAGACTGACCCTCTTCTCGTCATACAGGATCTCTTTGAGCCAGCGCAGGTCCTGCTGTTTGAAAGGAACCAGGACCAGCAGGGTGTCCGGGTCATTGTGGATACCCGGATTATAGGAGGCGGATTCGGGATAAAACAGACGCAGAGTGGTCTTGTTACCCACGTCCTCCTCAAAGCCTCTTACAGGGGCGTCATTCAGTCTAAAGCAGAAAATAAACATTGATTAGGATCAAAAGTTAAATGCAGCTAGTGTTTTGCAGCCTTCCGGGGAAAGGTTTACGTGACTATTTTTTCGATTTCACACGGTTCCTTTAACAGCATCGATGATGTAATGTAATTTCAATATCAGTAAAATAGACTAAGCATTGGTTTAGTTGTTCAAGCATAATGTACACGTAATGCACCCTAAATGTAGTGTGTCTAGACTAAGTTCACACTATATAGAAAATACATTTTAGTGGCCATGAAGTCATTTTGGACATATCATACACTCTGCGCAATAAGGTGCAAGACGTGTTTGGTGCGATTTGTTGCTATTTTCAGACCAGCACAGTAATTTTTGCACCATGTTGTTTAAATAGCAAATCCATTTGTGCCACTTTGTGAACTCATAGGTGTGCTGGTCTATAAAGGAGGTGTGTTAAGGCGCATTGTTGGTGTGTTGCTATTTTGAAGAACTGAAATAGACCGCACCACTGACCTACTAAAACTGCTCTAAAGTTCAGCAGAGCGCGTTAGTTATGAGCCTATGCGGGTCCAAACGCTTACTTATTGCTGAATACACACAGGATGTACAGCAATACACAAATATATTTACAGATGAAAACAATTAAAGGATTAAAATGTTACAAACATTATTATTTCCTACATAAATAGAAACACCACTGCCTCCATGCCTTCTTCACTTCGGGGGCTTTTTCAGTTTATTCATGACAATCTGCATCAGTATAATGTTATTATTATTATCAGTATTATTTATTATCTGCATATTTATATTTGTTTTAATAAACACAAGTGTAGATTTGTCCACCTGTGGGGTTTTGGAGACGTCAGCATCACCATATGGGGCATAAGAACAGGACGTGTGTTTGGATATTACTCAGTGTTTTGACCACACTTCATTATTATTGTTCATTTATTCCTTTCGCTGGAAATTAGAGCTGAATTTAGAAATAGTTTTGAAACAAATCTTTGCGCTTAATAAACTAAATTAAACATGTAGGCTGATGGATGTGTTCAGTGGAGTGAGTTTCCACCGTTTCCTTACTCCACCAAAGTAAAGGAGTAAAAGTAAAGAGAACGTAAAGAGGCTGAATGGAGGAGGCTTGTCTTTATCCTCACGCTGCAGATGCTCTGTTTAACTGTTTTCTCGCTAGAAAACCGTTCAGTTTTTACACTTAAAAAGTCCGCCATGTAAATAGCAAATGCACCATGGAGCGACACAACTCACTCTTAAAGGAAATGCGTGATGAGAGATTGGTTCACATTATGCTCAAAACACTCTCATAACTCATTAAGAGAATAAGCACAGCCCTGTTAGACCATGTGCCGGGGCACAGAGCGTATTTTACCATCTTTAAAATAGCAAAAGTGGATTGGGACACACCCTTATGCTTTTGCACCATGCACTTTAAGGAGGTCGCACACCGGATGCGCTGCTCAGCGACACGATGCATCGCGCCATGCAAATTCTAAATTCTGTGTGGAGTTTTAAAATTCTAAACATAGATTTCTATCAGGGTACGCACACCGGTACTTCCAACTGTGTGATACTTCTAACTGTCATGTGCGTGCCATGTTGTGGCGCTGAGCGGCACATCCGGTGTGCGATGCCCTTTATGCCGAGTTCAGACTGCATGATTTTGAAAGTAGTCGTGTCACGCATGTTTTCACATTGCATGACTATTCGAGTTAGCGTTCTGTCGGTGCTATGTTTACACTGTAGGATGGATCGGCGACAGGAGAGTTCACACTGATTGACATTAAAAATGGAAGAATCATAGACAACTTTGTCTAAACTACGTCTCACAACCAGATGCAGTGGCGCAGTAGGTAGTGCTGTCGCCTCACAGCAAGAACGTCGCTGGGTCGCAGGTTCGAACCTCGGCTGGGCTGAGTCAGTTGCCGTTTCTGTGTGGAGTTTGCATGTTCTCCCTGCATTCGCGTGGGTTTGCTCCGGTTTCCCCCACAGTCCAAAGACATGCAGTACAGGTGAATTGGGTAAGCTAAATTGTCCGTATTGTATGAGAGTGAATGAGTGTGTGGATGTTCCCAGAGATGGGTTGCGGCTGGAAGGGCATCTGCTGCGTAAAATCGTGCTGGATAAGTTGGCGGTTCATTCCGCTGTGGTGACCCCGGATTAATAAAGGGACTAAGCCGACAAGGAAATGAATGAATGTCTCACAACCAAACAAACGTGAGAAGTGACATGGAAACAACATGAGGCCACGTAATATATCTTTCATTATTAACTACATAACAAACAGAAGGCTTTAGCTTTAGAAACTTGTGTTGCTCACCTGGCTTTTCAAGAGAATTAACAATCTCTCCTCAACTTTGCTTTTCGACCTGATTGTGATATTGATCAGATGACACATCAAACAGACACAGTGCTCCTGCCAAATTTACACTAGTTTTTCTCCATTTCTTGGGTCCAAATAAACTGAAAATGAGCGCTTTTAACTTCTCCCCCAGCCTCCCGCTGGCCTGCAGGTACCCGCACTAGTGAATGCTGCTCTCTCATTGGCTGTAGGTGATCGCTGATGTTATATTCAATCATAACTCATTTCACACGACATGATTTGATCCAGATATTCAGCACGCCAAATATCTCACGGGTGTCGGCGACTCATCGGCGATTCTCTCATATCGCGTCCTTGATAGTTCATACTGTGTGATTGTCACTCACGTGAACGAGCACCGATTTGCCTGTGATTTCAGGCATTTGTCGGCGATTTCTCAAAACCTGTCGGCGAGTCAAATCAGGGCTAAAATCATGCAGTCTGAACTCGGCATTAGATTCAGCACCTAGATTGTTACAATAGAGCACTCTGTCTTTATGAATGGATCACTGAATCATTGACTCATTCAGTGCTGAATCACTGCAGCGTCGCTCTTGAGTTGCACAAATGTTCTGCTTTTGCTTTGTTTGGAAATATTTTCACTGCCAAACACAGAAAAATACTGTCTAAAATCAAACTCCCTTCTTTATTGTTCCATAGGATCAATCTTATCATTTTCGTACACAGTAATAATTGCTCACTCTTGCTTGTGTGGTGCTACTGAACTACATCATATCTTGTTTAAAAACTCATCCAAAGATTTGTGTTCCTTTCAAAACTTGTATTAAAGATTTCTACTACATTTTAAAAGGCTTCACCACACAGTGAATGCAGTCACTCTCAAAATGTGTTTGTTTTTTGGCAAAGTAAGTAAGTTTACTTGTACTGTTAAAACCATTACTATATTATCCCAACCAATAAATATCACACACACTCCCTAGTTGAAATGAGCATCGATTGTTTTTTATGGGGGAGGCGGCAGGGTGACTCAGTGGTTAGCACTGTGGCCTCACAGCAAGAAGGTTGCTGGTTCGAGTCCCGGTTGAGCCAGTTGGCATTTCTGTGTTTGCATGTTCTCCCCGTGTTGGCGTGGGTTTCCTCCGGGTGCTCCGGCTTCCCCCAAAGTCCAAACACATGCGCTATAGGGGAATTGAATAAGCTAAATTGGCCGTAGTGTGAATGAGTCTGTATGGGTGTTTCCCAGTACTGGGTTGCAGCTGGAAGGGCATCCGCTGCCTAAAACATATGCTGGAATAGTTGGTGGTTCATTCCACTGATAAATAAGGGACTAAACCGAAGGAAAATGAAAGAATGAATGTATTTTATGG
This sequence comes from Danio kyathit, assembly GCA_903798195.1. Classification (NCBI taxonomy): domain Eukaryota; kingdom Metazoa; phylum Chordata; class Actinopteri; order Cypriniformes; family Danionidae; genus Danio; species Danio kyathit. The sequence goes on from LR812536.1 coordinate 64,790,593, forward strand.
GACTGATTTAATGGTGCTGATTTCGAAGCTCAATTTCCAGAATGTTTACATTAAAGACTAATGGCAGAAACAAATCGATATGAGTAATAATTCATACATATTGACTTCGCAGTGTAGTTTGTACACAATTTGTGCACTGTTGATGAGTAAAAGTACTAAAGCTTGGCAGAAAACACCACTCATTTAGCCGATTTATGAGGTGACAGGCTTGTGGAGCCACAGCGCAGTCCCCGTTATTCCTGGAGTCAGCAAGAAAAGGCGAAAGTACATGAAGACAATTACAGGCTTCATTACAGCCTCTTGATTTCCCTGCGCCTGTGTAAACAACATCCTGATCCTGGCAGCAAGTTTATGAGAGAGAAACACACATCAAACTGCCCAACACCGCTATTGTTTACACACAAATCAAACTGGCCAACACCTCTGCTTTTTACAGATACACTCATCTTGTAATTACAATCTCAGAGCTTTTGAGTAGGAGGACTTGAAGGCCACAATTCATCTCAACATAACGTGTGTGTGTCTGTATGTGTCCATGTTATGTTCAGTATCCACCCTAAACATTTTTAAAATACAAGCAAAAGTGTTAGTGATCTGCACTCTCCTCCACCACCGCGTCCTGAAAACCACAGTCTCAACACATTCTTATCAACTCAACCCCCTGTTATTTTTTCCACAGGAGTGAATCCTTGAAGCACAAACTCCCTCTTTTTCACAAATGAGATTAGCGAGGCGCTGCTGTTCTGCTAATGGCGAGTCTGAAGCATCAGGATTTGTAACTCAACGCCAAATGTCAAGCGTCTCGACTCCCCCGCCGCGATTAACTTCTGCGAACACGGCGAGAGCACGGAAAAACACACGCAGAAATAAAATGCTCACTCCAAGCCTGTAATATAGAAATAAAGTATGAAACGGTAGCCAAGCTGAGCTCTAATTGCAGGAGGCGAGCTTATTATAAGCCATTCAGAACACTTACAATAAAAACAAGAATGTAAAACACAAGACAAACTAATCGCTAAACGGAGACTAATAGAGATGGAAAACAAGAGATTGAGAGGTTTATTAGAAACAGAGGGTGTAATGTAGCTTTACAAAACTCCTAAATGATACTAAAAGCTGTTTTGTTAGACCTTATTTGCAAAGATGAAGTTGTAAAATCAAATAACACAATACTATTGCAAATATAGTATGCTCAAGTACTTTACAAGTGCTTTAAAGGGGATCTATTATGCAAAAATCACTTTTATAAGGGGTTTAAACACAGTTGTGTGACAACATTTTGTGAATAGAACCAGTTCATAATGATAAACAGTAATTAATTCTATATTTTTATAATCAGACTTCATTAAAACAGCCTGCAGAAACACTTTGATTGACATTCTCCCCTTGTACGTGTCATCATGGAAAATAAGCCCCACCCACTAGTGATCTCTCCCTCATAAGCATAGGACATCAGTCTTGTTTTTGAATCTGCCACTATGCTGACACGCAGGCCTTTGTAGCTCCGCCTTTTTGAATTTCTCTTTTTGAAATGAGCACAATCTAATTTGAATTTAAAGTGACAGTCACCAAAACGCCACAATAAGGATCAAAGCCTGAAAGGGTCAGTTTCAGAGAGTTATGCAACATTATCTGTGTGGTATTTTGAGCCGAAGCTTCACACACACATACTCTGGGGCAGGGCTATTCAATTAGTTTGTCATGGGGTCCAGTTAATGAAAAGCATTCCAAACGGGGGGCCGGAGAGATATGACTTGCAACAGTGATGACACAACAGCAATATAAGAGCTCATATGCTGTATTTTTGCTCCTTAAGACACCCACGTTGACTTTTTCTACATTAAAACGTTAATATGTTGTATTCTGAAACTACATAACATCACTGCATTGTACAATGTGGCTTTTTTAACAAGCATATTCAAATGTATTACGGGGCACAAAATCAGTGTATTGCTGAAGTAGGCTTCTTCTACATTCAGACACATTCATATGTTCTGTTTTCAACTGCGTAACAATTAGGGATGCAATGATTATAGATTTTAGTTGTAGGATTATAGTCTGAAGAATAATCATGGTTTCACAGTTATCACCATTATTATGCATTTATTACATTTAAAACATGACTAGTTTAGAAAACTAAACTAGAAACAAGAAAACTGCTTGTATTTTAAAGTGTTGTTTATTTCTGCTCAGTAACCAAATACAGCACAAAATATTAATAAAAAACAAACAATGGTCCATTTCTGTCTTTGGACTTAAAAATAAATGAAAACGTTTTTGATTTAAACATGAGGGATAATTTTACAATGAAAATAAATGACAGAACAATGAATAAAAATAAGAATAAATAAAAATAGTATTGTTCCCAGAGATGGGTTGCGGCTGGAAGGGCATCCGCTGCGTAAAATCGTGCTGGATAAGTTGGCGGTTCATTCCGCTGTGGCGACCCCGCAAGGGACAAAGCCGACAAGAAAATGAATGAATGAATGAAAAATAGTATTTGTCTAATGTTAATTTAAGCTATATATAGCTAAGAATTTAAATGGACTGCTGTTATTATCTGCGTTCATAATCATTTTAATAATTTTTCATAATTCATCTAACATATCTTTTGTTTATATTGCACTGAAATCCATGCACAGCTCTCACCGCTACAGCCTGAGAAAAGTTCTACTGTGTGCCGCGCCTGCAGGGCGCGAGTGTGTCGGTTCGCTTGCGAGCCGTGCGCGCACCGCTTCCAATATGCGCACGTCTCAATTGGAAATACCTGCGCGCGGAAAAACGCAATATGTCAATGGCTTGCTGCTATAGTTAATCCAATGTGCGTTCGTATTGGCATAACTAGTTGCAGCAGCTTTTTTCCGTGCAACAGAAATGCGGCGTTGAGAAGCCTTTAATGTATAAAAGTGGGGATAATAGTGAAATCGGCTAATCATTGCATCTCTATTAACGATATCAGTGCATTGTACAAAAGGCCTACAAACATATTTAAATGTTTCCGGTGGCCACGACACTCACTCAATGTCAGGTGACTCGCGCTCTGCAGCCTTCAACTGCAGCTCGTGCTTGAACAGACGCACGTCACTTCATAACTATAGCGGCCGTTTTTCGACTGAACTAAATTAATTTTTGATGTCTTGGTCACACTATTTGGGGGGCCGGGTTCGGCCCGCGGGCCGCCAATTGAATTGCCCTGCTCTAGGGACATCAGAGATTATTACAGTACACATCTTGTAAAAAGGGGCATAATAGGTCACCTTTAAAGGTGCTGTATGTAAGTTTTTGACTCTTCTAAAGCATAAAAACACCATAATATGTGTGCAGATATTTAAGAAACATCCCAAGTGAACATACTTGTTTAACTGAAAAACAATGCTGAAGTCAGATATTCTGCTTTGAAAATGGGTTTTCCGTGCCGGAACTCTGTTTTTGTTTAGATAAATTTCATATGCACGATGCCAGTTTAGCCAATTATATGTCAGCACCCTGGGTTGCCTTGTTGGAAAACAGCGTATTTCATTCATTCATTCAGAAAGACTCTGAAAGCATGCGTCCGTGACCAAAAAGAACAGTATGGGAGACAGATTCAGTTCCACATGAGGTTATTAATTAGCAAATTACATAAATATTACGAACGTAAACATTAGGTGAGCAGGTTACATTGTAACCGCGTGTCCTAACAACACGCTGTGACGAGAGAGGCAGTGATCAGCTATTTGGCTGTTTGCACCAGACGAGACACGGCAGAAATGTAAATACAGCCTTTCAGAAGCACAGAATATGCACTCACTCACGAAACGGTAAGGTTTAGAATCTATTTAATACATGTTAACCCACTTTAACATCAATGTAGATGCTGAATCACTCATATGTGTTTAGTTCTAAAGTTCAATTTCAGACGGTTTATTGTATTTTCAAGATCTGAGGTGAACTTTCTGCTTTCAGTATATGGCAACATATGCCATGTAAAATGCATTCAAACTCACATTGTTAGCATTTAGCACAGAATAAAGCACACAAGGCTTACCTGAGGTGATCTAGCTGTCATAGGTTTCTGTTGTTCAGCTGTGAGAAATAGAAGCCATTTCTAATATCTCAATTCGAGGTGTTGGTTAGGACAAAAACTCCTTTTAATATGGAAAATATTCCCTCTATCGCGTGTCGTTGCTTTTATTTAGAACACAGTTTAAATCACTCGCTCCTGTCCTCAATCTGGCATCCCAGCGTACTTTTATTATGATCCAGGAGTGCAATACCTAGTTCAACCACTGGGTGTCAAACGTACATACTGCACCTTTAATATGTTAGTCATGATATCAAAATAAGTATATTTCTTTAAATCTTGATTATTTAAGATTTTAACTACAGAGCTGATGAATGCTTGATTCTGATCGGCTAATTTGTGCTTTAAAACTTAGTTTGACAATAATTGAAAGTGTGTTATTTAAATAATTAAAAGGGCAGCACAGTGGTACCTCGCTATAACGCGGTTCATGTTTCACTGTCTCACAGTTTGACATGCTTTTTTTCTACAGCGCATTGTTTTGTGTGTCCTGATTGGCTGAAGAGCATTGTCAATCAATCTCCTCTGTGCCGTGTACAGTACAGAATGCGTTCAGGCAAGGCAAGGCAAGTTTATTTATATAGCACATTTCATACACAGTGGCAATTCAAAGTGCTTTACATAAACAGAAATAAAAGAGACAAGTGTAAGAAAAAATAAAAACAGATAAAAACAGATAAAAATATGTTAAAACAGGTTGTAAAAGAATAAAAAAGAAGAGAAAAACATAATAGTGCGAATTGTCGGACGTAGCACAGTGCTCATTCAGTAAAGGCACAGCTAAACAGATGTGTTTTCAGTCTGGATTTGAATGTGCCTAATGTTGGAGCACATCTGATCATTTCTGGGAGTTGATTCCAGCAGCAGGGGGCGCTGTTAGTAGATGAAAGCTGATTCACCCTGCTTTGACTGAACTCTTGGAATTTCTAGTTTATATGATCCTAGAGATCTGAGTGTTCGTCTAGGTTTGTATTCAGTGAGCATATCTGTAATGTATTGAGGTCCTAGGCCATTTAGTGATTTATAAACAAGTAGTAATACTTTAAAATCTAAATTAATTTCAGCTCGCCAAATTTACATAAATCTTTGATCGCTAGCAGTGTTACTCTAAAGTGCGGTACAGAATGTTTGCAAGTTTTCTCCCCACAATGATGACGAAACATTCTGCACCGTCAAAGGCTCCTGCGGTAGCACCCAAAAGGCAGAGGAAGATGCTAACCAGCGCACAAAAATGACTTCTGGACATGCTAAAGGAAGTTAGAAGTTACACGGATGTAGAGCGCCAATACGGAAATGGTTTTGATCTTTGGTTTCATTCTATAATATTGGACTTATTTTTCTACGAAGGTTTAAACTTTGAAAGTTTTAAACAAGAGAGAAATGTGTGAAAATGTTAATGACTGTCTGAGAAAAGTGTATAAAGTGTGTAGTGAGGGGTTTTACAGCTCTAAAACATCTATAGTAGTTGCAGGCTATTTTTATAACGTAACTCTCGCGAATAATGAAGACCACTGTATATAAATTTAATGTATTAAACAGATTTTCTTTCATTTTCAGTATAAGAGCAGCTTATTCAAGTCTGTAGACTGATATTATATGAGAAAAAAATAGAAATAGTAAAAATTTGTAAATTAACTATGTACACGCTTGAAAGCTGTACTGTCACACCTTAACTTTTTGTGATTTTGCACTGCAAAAAATGTTTTTTTTGTCTTGTTTCTAGTCCAAATATCTAAAAAAAAATTTAATCAAGAAGCATTTTCTTGAGAAACAAAAAACATGTGTTTTCAGATATAATAAAAATTATAAAATATAAATTTTTATAGATTTAAAGAAGGCATTTGATACAATAAATCATAATATATTGGTAAATAAATTAGAAAGGTATGGTAATACAGGAGTAGCCTTGGACTGGATAAGCAGTTATTTAAAAAATAGGCAACAGTTCGTGGAAATTGGCAATCATAAATCTTCATACCTAAATGTAAATTGTGGCATACCACAAGGATCAGTTAGGTCCAATATTGTTTATAATTTACATTAATGATATGTGTAAGATATGAAAGTTGTTTAAGTTTATTTTATTTGCAGATGATACAAGTATTTTTTGTTCTGGGGATAATTTACCAAAACTTATGGAGTTGATTAAAACAGAAATTAATTAATTGAAATTGTGGTTTGACGTAAACAAATTGTCATTAAATATAAGTAAAACAAAGGTTATGTTATTTGGGAAATTAAAAAGTAGTCATAATACAGATTGACAAATTGATAATGAAGTTCTAGAAAGAGTATATGCAATTAAGTTTCTTGGTGTTGTATCGGATCATAAAATTTGTTGGAAAAAGCAAATAAATATTGTGATATCAAAATTAGTAAAAACTGTAGCAATAGTGTATAAAGCAAGATTTATCCTGGACAATAAATCAATGTATATATCAGGGCTCGAAATTGCGACCATTTTGGTCGCATATGCGCCCGAAATTTAATCTATGCGACCTCAAATGGCTCCCAATATAAATATAATATATTTGGGAGCATTTGTGCGACTGCATATAATGGTTGTAGTGGGACTTGTTTCGATTTTTTTCTAAAAACGTGCTGAATCGGACTTCCCTGCCGCTATATTGGCTCATATTAGCTGTCAATCACTCAAGGCTTCCCGCTGTCAGATAACAGGGAGCTTTCAGGGCGCCAGCCGAGATCAGTCGAGTGCTTTCGGAGAAGGTGCCCGAATCTCGATGCGTTGCATTCACTGCGTGTTCAGCGCAAATGTCTGCTAAATGTAACACTGTACACATCGCCAAAGAAGCTCGGCTTTACTAAATTTAAACTGAATCTGCGGCTCATAACAAAGAACGGTATTGCGCTAGTGGTCGTCGCGAGAATCCTGCTCTGCCTATATTGGGCTGGCTGACTCGCTTTTTTCCACAAACACAGAAAAATGAAAATCAGCTAATAAGGAGACCGAGCATTTAAAATGACACAAACCCAAACCAAAACTTTTAAAGAGTGTTAGAAGTGAGACTTTTCTTACTTTCTTTGGTCCATTCTTTTTTGAGATGTATTTTTTATTTACTGATGTCTGCTTTGCAGCTTTCAGCATTGGATTGAATGATTTATTATAATCTTACGTTTGTTTTGTAGCAGAAATATTCTTTATTAAATTGACATGCGTAAAAAAACAATAGTGCAAAATAAATATTTCTTACTGCGATGCTTCATTTTTGTTTGATGCAAACCATACATTTATTTTTCATAAAGTAACAGCAGGACCTTTTACAGTACATAACTCACATTCAAGCACATTCAGGGCAGCATGATAATGAGAAATGTTATTCATTGTAAGTATTATTGACATCATCGTCATCATTAATAATATTTTATAATTATTAGATATTCATTTTGGAATTATTGCACAGATATCAATGTCTTCACAGCATTAGTTAGATAGTTGTTTCTGGATTTTGTTAGTCCTGATTGATGTTGTTTTTTAAATGCAATAAATCCCTTAATAAACAATTTGCATTTGCAGTGGTGCTCATTCATTTTTGGTGGGTACTCCTAATTTTTTTCTGGTGCTCCTAAATTTTTGAAGTTGGGAGCACCGGTGCTACCAAGTAAAAAAGTTAATTTCGAGCCCTGTATATTATATAACACACTCATGCTGCCATTTATGAGTTATTGTGTTGACATTTAAATCTAATTTACAGTCCTTATGTACAATGCAGAAAAAAGTAATTAGACTGATAGAAAATGTGGGGTATTTGGAGCATACGAATCCATTATTATTTAAATTGAAGATCCTTAAGTTCAATGATTTGGTTAAATTTAAAACAGCACAATTTATGTTTAAAGCTAGGAATAAATGACTTCCGAATTTTAGGAGGTTGAAAACAAGGACAACTTTAAAAGGTTTGTGTATGTCTGTATGTGGTGTGAAATTGTGGAACAGTCTAGAACAGATTCTCAAACAATGTCAGGATATTAATCAATTTAAAAAGTTGTATAAATATATATTATTTAAAGGAATATAATGATGAAGGTGATTGAAAAAGGATAAAATGAGTAAGGTATGATGAAATTTTAATTAATGGCTATTTGCAGTACTGTTTTTTTTTGGTGGGGTCTGTGTTATAAAATGTAAATGTACAAATGGAATCAAACATATAATATGTCAAAGATGCCAAAAGGATCAAATATGTCTTATGTAAAAAGAAGAAATAAGTAAAAGAGGAAATAAGTTTAAGTAATAGACGAATGATGTACAGTTAAAGTCAGAATTATTAGCCCCCAGTTTTCTGTTTAACAGAGAGCAGATTTTTTCAACACATTTCTAATCATAATAGTTTTAATAACTCATCTCTAATAACTGATTTATTTTATCTTTGTCATGATGACAGTAAATAATATTTGATTAGATATTTTTCAAGACACTTCTGTACAGCTTAAAGTGACATTTAAAGGCTTAACTAGGTTAATTAGGTTAACTAGGCAGGTTAGGGTAATTAGGCAAGTTATTGTATAATGATGGTTTGTTCTGTAGACTATCGAAAAAATATATAGCTTAAAGGGGCTAATAATTTTGACCTTAAAATGGTGTTTAAAAAATTAAAAAATGCTTTTATTCTAGTCGAAATAAAACAAATAAGACTTTCTCCAGAAGAAAAAATATTATCAGACATACTGTGAAAATGTCCTTGCTCTGTTAAACATCATTTGGGAAATATTTAAAAAAGAGAAAAAAATTCAAAGGGGGGCTAATAATTCTGACTTCAACTATATGTGGTAATGGGGTGGGAAAATAATAAGCTTGTGCTTCATCCCGCTCCATTTTCGACCATGTTAAAATGTATTTTTTTTGTTGAAGATATTTTATGTATGATATTTTGGTTCAAAAATAAATAAATCAAATTAAATCAAATCAACATGCCAAAATTAAGTGATTTATTTCTTTAAAACGAGAAAAATAGTCTGTCAATGGCGTAAGCAAAGTAATATTGATTTTTGTTTTGACATAAGATTATTTTACTTACCCTATTGGCAGATTATTTAGCTTGCTTTAGAGTTGTTTTAAATTGTTCATTTTGTCATATTATTTCTGAAAACAAGACAAATGTTTTGCTTCTTTAGAAAATGCTTCTTGATTTAAAGGTGCAGTATGTAAGTTTGACACCCAGTGGTTGAATTGGGTATTGCACTCCTAGATCATAATAAACACACGCGTGGGATGCCAGATTGAGTACAGGAGCGAGTGATTTAAACCGTGTTCTAAATAAAATCAACGACACGCGATAGAAGGAATTATGTTTCATATTAAAAGGAGTTTTAGTTCTAACCAACACCTCGAATTGAGATATTAGAAACGGTTTCTATTTCTCACAGCTCAACATGTGAAACCTATGACAGTGCACCTCAGGTAAGCCTCGTGTGTTTTATTCAGTGCTAAATGCTAACAATGTGAGTTTGAATGGATTCTAAACCTAACCGTTTGGTGAGCGAGTGCATATTCTGTGCTTCTGAAAGGCTGTATTTACATTTTTGTCTTGTTTCGTCTGGTGCAAAGAGTCAAACTGCTGTTTGCGTGTTGTTAGGACACGAGATTACACTGTAACCTGCTCACCTAATGTTTACGTTCGTAGTATTTATATCATTTGCTAATTAATAACCTCATGTGGAACTGAATCTGTCTCATTTCGACGTCTGATACTGTCCATTTCGGTCACGGGCGCATGCTTTCAGAGCCTTTCTGAATAAATGAATGAAATGCGCTGTTTTCCAACAAGGCAACCCGGAGTGCTGAATTATAATTGGCTAAACTGGCATTCTGCAGGTTAACTTTACCTAAACAAAGACAGCGTTCCGGCACGGAAAAACCATTTTCAAAGCAGAATATCTGACTTCAGCATTGTTTTTCAGTTAAACAAGTATGTTCACTTGGGATGTTTCTTAAATACCTGCAAACATATTATGGTATTTTATGCTTTAGAAGAATCAAAAACTTACATACAGCACCTTTAAGAATTTGTAGAAATTTAGACTAGAAATAAGACTAAAAGTAGTAAGTAGTAAGTAAGAAACGCATTTTATGAGTGTGATTGTAATGTAATAACACATACTCTGCTTTGGAGCAATAATTATTGTGAAAAGCACTATACAAATAAACTTGAATTGAATGGAAAGTTATATAACGGATATTTTTGCTGAGGAAATCAAAAGTTTTTTTTAAGTTCCCAAAAGCCCTTCATTTGTTTTACAAAACATAATGAACGCTTATAATAGTTAAGAGTTCACTCTGAAGGCTATAAACAAAGAGAACACAAAAAAAGGAGAGGTTTATTAGACACAGAGAATGCAATATAATTGTTCTAAACTCCTAAATGGTAAGTAAAAGCAGAAGGAGAACTGCTGAAAGGTCAAGCAGAGGTGGAGGAGTGTTTTTTTTTTTACCTGATCACCACGTCGTATTTGTTAATGATCTCCCCCAGAGAGCTGTTTTTTAAGGCGAAGCCGTTTCCAATGACTGCACACGTCCTGCAGTCCAAACTGCACACACACACAAAACACACACTTTGCTCGAATACTGTACTATACACAACAGGGCATCAGAAGAGAAGTGTGATTTTCTTTTTCAAAAAAAAATTAAAAAAAGACTAGTGTCTGGCCTGAGTTGTTTTACTTCTAAAGCATTTTCTATTAAATGTGTTTTGTTTTTAGATTTTATTAGATTTCTTTTAAATGTAGTTAAGAAAATTAAAAAATTTTACTATTATTTTAGTACATTGCTAAGTTAAAAGTAATAATTATTAATATTTTTATTACACAAAGGAAATGTTTGGACTTATGATTTGGAAACAAATGCAGTCCAGAAACTACTTTTTTTTTTTTTAGAAACTTGACAAAAATATAACAATTAAAAACACATCAAAGTTTTGTTTAGACAAATTGTTGGTGATTGGATGGGTGTTGACCTGATTGGGTAGCTTCTGGTAGTAAACAGAATATCAAAGTCTACTAAAGGAGGTCGAGCATTTTCATATATGGCTCCTAAACTCTGAAATGGCCTTCCTGATAACGTCCGAGGCTCAGACACACTCTCTCAGCTCAAAACTAAATTAAAGACCTATATTTTTAGTAAAGCATACACACAATGCATCACGTAACTGTAGGATGCGTGAAAGTGCTCACAACACATACACTACCTGACAAAAAATATTGTTGCCTATCCAAGTTTTAGGAACAGACAATAATAACTTGACTTCTAGTTGATCATTTGGTGTCAGAAGTGGCTTATTTGAAAGGCAAAGGCCTCTAGATGGCGCTTATTTGAGCACAATAAAATATGATCATGTCTTGATTCTTCATGATTTCATTAGGACAGTAAGGTCTGACTCTGCTTAGACAAAAGTCTCGTCACTGAACAGAAATAATGTCCAGTATAGAATATAAAGTCCTGCTGCAGTGGAAACAGAATGAATATTGTGTCTGACTCCATCATGAGCTTGGAGGACTGCATCATACATCTCTGACTCAAATCACTTATTAATAAAGTCATCAGGAATGGCAAAGAAAGCGTTCTTGCAGGACTCCCAGAGTTCATCAAGAGTCTTTGGATTCATCTTCAATGCCTCCTCCATCTTACCCCAGACATGCTCAATAATGTTCATCTCTGGTGACTGGGCTGGCCAATCCTGGAGCACCTTGACCTTCTTTGCTTTCAGGAGCTTTGATGTGGAGGCTGAAGTATGAGAAGGAGCGCTATCCTGCTGGAGAATCTGCCCTCTCCTGTGGTTTGTAATGTAATGGGCAGCACAAATGTCTTGATACCTCAGGCTGTTGATGTTGATCATTCACTCTGCAGATCTCTCGCACGCCCCCATACTGAATGTAACCCCAAACCATGATTTCTCCTTCACCAAACTTGACTCATTTCTATGAGAATCTTGGGGCTGTGAGAATCTTGGGTCGCCCCTTACGTCATCACACGGTCTCCAATCCAGCCGCTGCCCCCGTGGCATAAAAGTGGTGACAGGACGCTACTCGCGAGGCCCGGGACACTTGAATTTCTGTGTTGTGTTGTTTGTGTCAGTGAATTTGCAATTCGTTTTCAGTGCGTTACAGTCTGGTATATGTCCGCTGTTATTTGTCTATTCTCCATTTGTCTACCATCTGTGTTACTCGCATCTGAGGTTGGAGAGTGGGACAGGTAAGAATGTTGCACGACATACATTTTGCACACGTAGCTTTGAATATCACTTTTGACAGACACACTAGGTAGGAGGCGTGCTCCATCCGCTGTACTTTTGTTTTTTCTCTTATATTAGTGTTGGTTAGGTAGTGCGTAACAGACACGAAGATTTTCTTTTCAATAACTGATATGTTTTTCTTTTGGATAGTTAAGGTAGAGGTTGGGCCAGTAAAATAAATTGTTTTGTTTTATTTATTTATATTTGTTTGGACGCCGCCCGCATCTCATCTCTCCAACTCTCCCATTTATCTGTTCAAACCAATGACTGTATAAAACATGCCATTTTCCATTAAATGCTGTGAAGGAAAAAAACGCAAAAGACAAAGCAAAAGACTGCTGAAATTGGAGCCTGGGCATGCGCAGAAGGACTGCCTGATGGAGCCAGAGGAAGAGCGGCGGAATCAAACTTCCAACCAAACGCTTGTACATCAAATCAACCACGCCCCCGAACTGCTCACTTGACCGCCGGTGTCTGCACTATAACAAAGGCTCGCTAATGTACACTTTGCGTTTACATAGGAGCCTGCATTTGCTGTTTTATCAACACAAATTGTTGTAATAACGTTAACAAAGGTGAGGTTTTATAAAATGAAGATTTAATCGCGCCAGCTCCAGGCTGCAGCACACATTACTGTACGTTCACACCGAAAGCGGCAAGAGCGTCAAAGTAGCCGGAAGTCATTCATTTTTAATATGAGCCGGCGGCGATAAGCAGCGAGGAGCAGCGCGACGCGTCTTCGCTGGTGTGAGCGTCGAAGAGAGTTGAAATCAAGTCAACTTTATGGTAATGAGCTATGACGCGGTTCAGCGGCAAGCAATCAGAATGTAGAAGTCCACCGCTTGAGAGGAGTCAGAGAACACAGTCACTGTGAACTTTGGTTCCGACCACAGTTGTTCCCAAGGGTTTAATTATTGCGGTCGCCGGATTTCCAATTATTTGCAATGTTTTCTTACTGGAACATAAATTAAAAAAGCTACTGGCGAGTTACTGATGTGCATCAATGTTATATATATATATATATATTTTCTTTAAAAAAAGCGGGAATTTCATGCCACAATACAAAACAGTATTGCTGCTTCAGAATATTTCAGGCATATGGACACATAGTGGAGCAAAGCCACACCACATGCAACTAAATCTTCCGTAGTTAAGTGAATTTGATAAATGTGCAACATCTTCACGCTAGAAAGCATGTTTTATGCGGGAGTGTAACTGATATGATATGCAGCAACGGCTCCTTTAAATACGAGATCAATGTGTAGCGAATTTTGACGCTCTCGCCGCCGGAGCTCAAGGCAGACAGCGTTGTCGCCAGGGCGGCCAGAGCGACCTTTGGCGCTCTCGCTGCTTTCGGTGTGAACGTACAGTTATTAGCGGGCCGATTCCGGCTCGGATGCGGCAGCATCGGCTCGCTAACGGCCGCCGCTTCTTATCCGATTGACTCGGGCCGGAATCAGGCAGTGAGTCCATAGGCATCCGGCCCGAGTAGGTACAGCAGACGGAGTCGGGCCAAGGGGTAAGTCTCCGGCAGGCGAGAGCCGGAACTGGCCCGAGTGCATTTTGCTATCTGGGTGGTTAGGCGTGTATCAGCAAACTGATAAAGCCCTGACCTTACCGAATAAACAGTGTTCCACCAGATCCTGTATGCCAGAAACTATAGTTTACTGCTGAGCAACTCATTTTATCATGGTAAAATAACACAGAAATGGAATAATAACACTTCAGTCTCCTGCCGAAGCTCTGAAGTCTGCTTTGAGAAACTGTCAATCACGATGACACGCCCAGCATTTAATTACTGCTCAAAACATACTCTTTACAAAAATGAAGATCTGCACCTATATCAGCTGATAACCAGTGGCTTAACTGACCAGAACCATCTTTCCGAAAATTTTATTGCAAGTGTAATTAATTTTTTTATTTGGTCTCATGTCTCATCAATTAACATGGAGGCGGCGAGCTTTATGACTTGTACTGCAGCCAGCCCCCAGGGGGCGATCTAACGGCCGGGACCTTCACATTTATTGTTCTTTCTATATACATATTTTTGCACTTATTATTATCACTATCTTTGTAAATAAACTCACTTTATTGCATTTAGTTAGTCTTGGTATTTTGTCCTTCACTTGTTGATATTGTGTGTTTGCTAAATGTTGTGACTGACCATCTTGAAGACTGTAACAGCATTTTAAAATTGAAGACATATTAAGACCTCGCAGACAACCTGGAGGAACTGAAAATGAGTGAATCACTCTTGAGTTTAGACACTACTTTACCTCTCAATGTTCGCTGGCATCGTGAAGCTGGAAATCGCTGCCAAGACCTTCAGAAGCAGCAGCTCTAAAATAAAAAAAACACCATTTTAAAACAAAATGCTCCATTGTGAACCCATCAACATCAAAAGATTACATTAGAACTCATGTGCAGTAAATCCCTAAGGCTTTTCTGCAGTAAAAGCATAAACAACACACAAATGCCTTTATATTGGCTTGACTGAGAGGTTTCGGGGTCACGTGAGGTCGCAGCAACAATGCGATCATGTACTCAAGGCAGATTAAACACAAGCGTAATGATTGTGCATTGTATTAATGGAGGGTTATAAGAGCAACAGAAGCTGTACACACCGCTGCCTTTAATACCGTAAGGCAGAGCTTCAGCCGACAGATGATCCTTCCAGAAGAAATCCTCCAGCTTCAGGAAGAGTTCAGGCTTTCGGCTCATACTGGAATGACCAAACAAAAGGAGAGGCTCAAAAATAAAAACACAAATAATCCTGTAATAATCAGTATATAATGTACTCTATATATAAATGTACAGTACGGTGCAAAAGTCCTAAGCACTTTACCCGCTTTGTTGACCTAAGAAAACTCTCTTTATTAAAAACAAACAGAAAAGTATAGGAAATATGTACAAATAAAATAAATAAATAAAAAAACAGCACAGCATTTCCTCTTCAAGCAAAAGTCTAACTGTTTCCAGAGTTCTTCTTTAGGTTTAGAGTGTGATGTCTTTCTTTTTTTGTCTCTATAATATTCAAGTCTGGACACTGTGGAGGCCATTCCATGACTGTCTGTGTTTCATCAGCTGTTTTCTTTCTCCAAACTGAATTTCACTGCAATTAGAATATAATTATCATCCTGCAAATGGAAACTTCCTGAAGCTCGGACTTTCGGCTCATGCTGGAACAACCAAACAAAAGGAGAGGCTCAAAAAAAAACACTAATAATCCTGTAATAATCAGTATATACTGTACACTATATATAAATATACAGTACTGTGCAAACGTTCTAAGCACTATGCCAGCTTTGTTGGCCTAAGACTTTTGTACAATAAATAATCAATCAGTCTCTTTATTAAAAACAAACAGAAAATATAGGAAATATGTACAAAAAACAACAGCACAGCATTTCCTCTTCAAGCAACAGTCTAATTATTTCCACTGTTCTTCTTTAGGCTTAGAGTGTGATGTCTTTCTTTATCTGTCTCTATAATCTTCAGTTCTGGACACTGTGGAGGCCATTCCATGACTCTCTGTGTTTCATCAGCTGTTTTCTTTCTCCAAACAGGATTTCACTGCAATTAGCAGATAATTATCATGCTGAAAATGGAAACTTCCTGAAGCTCTGGCTTTCGGTTCATGCTGGAACGACCAAACACTTTACCAGCTTTGTTGGCCTAAGACTTTTGCACAATATATCATCAATCAGTATCTTTATTAAAACAAATTGAAAATATAGGAAATAAAAAAAGAATAAAAAAAAACAGCACAGCATTTCCTCTTTAAGCAAAAGTCTAACTGCTTTCTTCTAACTGTCCTGACATTTTCTGAAATAATGTGATGTGTAATATCAGGCTTCTTTTAGCACTTTCCAAAGATCTTCTTTAGGTTTAGAGTGTGATGTCTTTCTTTTTCTGTCTCTATAATATTCAGTCTGGACACTGTGGAGGCCATTCCATGTTTGTCTGTGTTTCATCAGCTGTTTTCTTTCTCCAAACAGGATTTCACTGCAATTAGCAGATAATTATCATGCTGAAAATGGAAACTTCCTGAAGCTCGGGCTTTCGGCTCATGCTGGAATGACCAAACAAAAGCAGAGCCTCAAAAAACACTAATAATCACTGTCAGTATATACTGTTCACTATATATAAATATACAGTACTGTGCAAAATTCCTAAGCACTATACCAGCTTTGCCTGACGATCGGGTTGTCGTGGTCCTAACCTTTGACCACCACCCGTTCCACAATGCACCGGCCCATTACGGCTCCCTCTGCAGGTGGTGGGCATGCGGGAGGATGGTCCCACGTCGCTCCTTCGGGCTAAGCCCGGCCGGGTTCCGTGGGAAAAAAACCCGGCCACCAGGCACTCGCATACTAGCCCCAACCCCAGGCCTGGCTCCAGGGTGAGGCCCCGGCTGCGCCATACCGGGCGACAACACGGCCCTTGATGTTCTTGTATTCATAAGGGGTTTTTGAACCGCGCTTAGTCTGACCTGTCACCTAAGACCTTTTTGCCTTGGGAGACCCTACCAGGGGCATTAGCCCCCGACAACATAGCTCTTAGGATCACTCAGGCACTCAAACCCGTCCACCACGATAAGATGGCGGTTCATGGAGGAGGCGGGTTTCACTGGGGCGGTTTGCTGCCGAGTGTGACGCAGTTGGGATGAGAATCAGCACCTCCAAGTCCGAGGCCATGGTGCTCCACCGGAAAAAGGTAGTTTGCCATCTCCAGGTTGGAGGAAAGTCCTTACCCCAGGTGGAGGCGTTTAAGTATCTCTGGGTTTTGTTCACGAGTGAGGGAAGGATGGAGCGTGAGATTGACAGGCGGATTGGTGCAGCGGCAACAGTAATGCGGTCAATGGACCGGCCTGTTGTGGTAAAGAAGGAGCTGAGCCGAAAGGCAAAGCTTTCGATTTAACGGTCAATCTACGTTCCTACTCTCACCTATGGTCATGAGCTTTGGGTCATGACCGAAAGGACGAGATCTCGGATACAAGCGGCCGAAATGAGTTTCCTTCGAAGGGTGGCAGGGCGCACTCTTATTGATAGGGTGAGGAGCTCTGACACTCGGGAGGAGCTCGAAGTAGAGCCGTTGCTCCTCCACATTGAGAGAAGTCAGCTGAGGTGGCTCGGCATCTGTTTCGGATGGCTCCTGGACGCCTACCTAGGGAGGTGTTCCATGCATGTCCCACCGGGAGAAGGCCTCCGGGAAGACCCAGGACACGCTATAGGGACTATGTCTCCTGGCTGGCCTAGGAACGCCTCGGGATCCCCCCGGAGGAGCCGGTGGAAGTGTCTGGGGAGAGGGAAGTCTGGGGTTCTCTCCTAAGACTGCTACCCCCGCAACCCGGCCCCGGAAAAGCAGCAGAAAATGAATGAATGAATGTATGAATATACCAGCTTTGTTGGCATAAGACTTTTGCACAATATATAATTAATAAGTCAAATTTATTCAGCCTATATAAATCTCAATTTAAACAAAATGATTAAAAAAAAAAAATCACATTTATGTCAACTAAATTATCAGTAAAACAATTGTAATTTTATTTAACATTGGCCTAAAACATTTGCACAGTATTGTAGATACTCAAAAAAACTTAGTTGCTGCCTTCAATTGTTAAGTTGAATCCACACACAGTTGAAAACAAAATTATTATTATTATTTTTAATATTCCCCAAAGACTGTTTATTGGAGAAAAGTGCTTGTAACACTTTTATTACAACACTTGGCAGGTTGTCATATCTAAAACATTCCTTTTTTTTTGTTGAATTGGTCATTACAATACCTTTAAACTATACAAAATATTTACCAAGTCATCATGACACTCTATGAACTAAAGAATAGAGCCATCATAAGGAGATTTAGGACATTTCCTTACAAAAAAAACCCCAAAACAAAACAACTAGGCCTATTTTACTGCAATGTCATGCTATCATGTTACTTTCACAGAATTCAAAGGAAAGCCAGAAGGCATTGGAGAAAACCAGTGTTGAGGTTCTCAGGAATTATACTGACACTCTACCAGAGAGATGTGCTATTGTAATTCTGCAAAAGCTGGACATATCATATATTACAAGTGCATAAAAACAGTATAAGTCACTTTATATGATATCTGTTGTGCTTTGAGCAACCGTCTACATGTTTTATGAACACTATGAAACGAAATCATGTGTGTATGCAGGGCTTGACATCAACCATTTGAATCACCAGCCACTGTGGCTAGTAGATTTCCAATCTTACTAGCCACTTGCCATTTTCACTAGCCACAATTTTGTTGTTGGGAAAATATATATTTAAATGCATAAATTTCACTTTGACATGCTAAAATTACTTAATTTAGATTTTCCGCTATGTCTACATGCCTCCTCGTTCATTTCACTTATTGTTGCGTCTGAGCTTGCTCAATGTGCATGAGCAAATGGAATGTGTTGCATTGCAATTCATTTTTATTTCACATGCCTTTCAGGGCTCAAAATTAAGGATTTACCAAATTCATCTCTAACCACACCAAAAATAAATAAATTATTATTTCTTAGCCACAAATTTTAAATAATGTGTCAAAACAAGCAAAATATAGCTGTATACATGCACTTTTTCATTCAATAAAAGCTGTATACATGCACTTTTTAATTTAACAAAAGCTGTATACATGCACTTTTTAATTTAACAAAAGCTGTATACATGCACTTTTTAATTTAACAAAAGCTGTATACATGCACTTTTTAATTTAACAAAAGCTGTATACATGCACTTTTTAATTTAACAAATCTTTTCTTTAAAAAAAATGACATTTAAAATAAGAATTATTGTCATGTATCTAAAATATGCACAGTAATCTGTCCCAGATCACCAGTTAACTACACATAAATTGAGCGTTAACCTCATAATAAAGCAATGATATTGTAAAAAATGATAATTAAACTATATTAACAAAAATAACTAAGCAAAAGAAAGCAGGTAAAAAAACACTGTGTATGATAATAAAAGGATGATCACGCGCACACGGTTAATGTAAGGCATGTTAATAATCTGTTTAATGGATAATTAAAGCGAAAGCAGTGGCTGCTGCTGCTTACAATAAATATATATATATATATATATATATATATATATATATATATTAGGGCTGTCAATTGATTAAAAAAATTTACTAATTAATCACACTTTTTTTTTATGCTTAATCATGATTAACTACGAATTAAATTTAAAAAAATCCAAAATACAGGCATTGCAAATATGGAAATTGGAAAATTATAATAATACAGTATTGAATACAAACAATTACACGCATTGTAAAGTTGTATTGCCAGTTGAGAACATAAATTATAAAGTAGAAACAATTTTGCTTAGTACTCCTTAACATTTAGCCAGTTACTAAGACAGTCCAGTCTATTGACATTATTGGGGGACAACACACACACACACACACACACAGACAGAGAGCGAGAGCGAGCGAGAGAGAGAGAGAGAGAGAGAGAGAGAGAGAGAGAGAGAAAGCGCAGTACAGCGCACTTCCTTCAGGTGATTCGACCTTGATTGTTTTATACTGAAACTTTCCTTCTAAAAGCGCTTCCTTGGTCTTATTCATATTTCTTTGCACATTTAACACACGCAGGGCCGGAGCAAGCTGAACTGGCACTCTAGGCGAATGCGATCACACCGCCTTCAACCCAAAAGTGAAATTGAAAGTGACCGGTTCGCGGATGAAAGTGAGGACCGGGAGGGAGGGGGTGGATGTCGCGGATGAAAGTGAGGACCGGGAGGTTCGCTCACTATTCTGCTGCCCACGGCGGCCGCCTAGGTCGCCTCTATGGACGCGCCGGCCCTGAACACACGTCAGCCACAACAGGAAAAAAAAAGCGTGCTAATTTTGACAGCCCTAATATATATATATATATATATACAGTTGAAGTCAGAATTATTAGCCTGCTGATTTTTTTTTCTTTTTTAAATATTTCCCAAATTATGTTTAACAGAGCAAGGAAATTTTTACAGTATGTCTGATAATATTTTTTCTTCTGGAGAAAGTCTTATTTGTTTTATTTCGGCTAGAATAAAAGCAGTTTTTAATTTTTTATGAACCATTTTAAAGTCAAAATTATTAGCCCCTTTAAGCTATATTTCTTTTCGACTGTTTACAGAACAAACCATCATTATACAATAACTTGCCTAATTACCCTAACCTGCCTAGTTAACCTAATTAACCTAGTTAAGCCTTTAAATGTCACTTTAAGCTGTATAGAAGTGTCTTGAAGAATATCTAGTCAAATATTATTTACTGTCATCATGACAAAGATAAAATAAATCAGTAATTAGAAATGAGTTATTAAATCTATTATGATTAGAAATGCGTTGAAAAAGTCTTCTCTCCATTAAACAGAAATTAGGGAAAAAATAAACAGGGGGGCTAATAATTCTGACTTCAACTGTATGTGAATAGAGCTGTCTCATGGCGATCAATAAATATCTTTCTCTTTTAAAGGTCTGCATAAGATCTGCCAGGAATCCTAATGGACCAATAAATAAACAAGTAAATGCAAAAGGTGGAACTGCAGATGGAGAGAGAGCAGCTGTATAAACTGTATAACAACACACAGATGATAAAATAGAGGAAAGACAAAAGAAGTGGCAGGTAAATCATTTATTCTATTCAAATGCTCTGAAACTGTGAAAAAAGGCACGTCTTTACAGTTTGTGGCCGTTAGTCATTTATTGAATTATTAACGACACTGTTATACATATCCGTTAATTACCAGTTCCCTAGAATTTGTGATTCATGGGTGCTTTCCATTTATTTATGCTTTCGACTTACATAATGAGACCTTGATCTCAGATTTAATGAAGTTACTTTTATTTTATTTTTTTATTCTTTCATTCATGCATACATTTATTCAGTCCTACAGTTTAGTTCGTTTAAAACAATATATAGTCTGGGCGGGTTATCTAAATTATGCATTGTATACAATATATTGTTTCAGACTGAAAAGGTCACTTTTGTTAAACTGTTAAGGTTTCAGAGCACTTTTTTACCATATTATATGTGTTTTTTGTAATATAATATAATATAATATAATACAATATAATATAATATAATATAATATAATATAATATAATATAATATAATATAATATAATATAATATAATATAATATAATAAATATAATATAATACAATATAAATTAATATAATATAATATAATATAATATAAATTAATATAATATAATATAATATAATATAATATAATATAATATAATATAATATAATATAATATAACATAAATTAATATAATATAATATAATATAATATAAATTAATATAATATAATATAAATTAATATAATATAATATAATATAATATAATATAATATAATATAATATAATATAATATAATATAATATAATATAAATTAATATAATATAATATAATATAATATAATATAATATAATATAATATAATATAATATAATATAATATAATATAATATGCACCCTGATTTTATAGTTTGACTCCTTCATTTCTGTTTATCTTTATATTTTAGTATGAAAAAGGTGACCAAAAAATAAACAAATTCTGTTAAAAATAATAATGATTAAAATACATTTAAATAATTTAACTACTGCATCGGGAAACCACTGAAACACTGCTGTAGTTGCAAAAATTGTAGCATATATATATATATATATATATATATATATATATATATATATATATATATATATATATATATATATATATATATATATATATATATATATATTATGCAAAATATGCTAAATCTTTTGCAAATAAGCAAAAAAAAAAAAAAAAAAAACACTTGTTCTCTAAATGAAGAAAGTCCTACAGCGCTGTAATAGTATGAAGGCAATGAGTAAATGATGAAA
The DNA here is from genome assembly GCA_903798195.1 of Danio kyathit. Classification (NCBI taxonomy): domain Eukaryota; kingdom Metazoa; phylum Chordata; class Actinopteri; order Cypriniformes; family Danionidae; genus Danio; species Danio kyathit. Next base: position 64,812,782 of record LR812536.1, read on the forward strand.
GAACTTTCATATTCACTATTCAAGCTTAATAAAGCAGAACTTAAACCTACTTTAAGTTCAGATTCTCCCACTTCTTCTGCAGCCGGTAGTTTGGACACAGAGCGAGCGTGGGATGAGGAGACTTTCCTCCAGAGCTAAACGACAAGGGTAAAAACAGTAGTTTATATAGCATGCATACACACCATATTTTCCATATTTCAGCTTCTGCATAAAATACAAGTAGAGATGGATGATACCCTATCATTTGTAATATATCAATAAAAATTGTACCGTGGAAAAATTTGTCTTTTTGCAATAATTACCATAAAAAACTACTATGGGATTAATATAATATGATATCATGTAATATTTAAAATATATATTTATAAAATAAAATAACATTTTAAATTGGAAATTGGAATTGGAAAAATACACTTTTTTGTCTCTCAGTGGATCCATATAAATTAAAAAATAATAATAAATAAATAAAATTGGAAAGAAAATACATATTTTTTTTCTTCTAGTAAATATACATATGAATATTTTTTTTTTATAAAAATAAATAAATAAATAAATTATATATATATATATATATATATATATATATATATATATATATATATATATATATATATATATATATATATATATATATATATATATATATATATATATAAAGTAATAAAGAAATAAAGAAATAAAATTAGGAAAAATATACCCTTTTGTCCTTCAATGGAGACATATTAATTAAAAATAAATAAATTATTATTATTATTAATAATAATAATAATAATAATAATAATAATAATAATAATAATAATAATAATAATAATAAAATAAATAAAAAATAGGTAATATATGCATTTATGTCCCTCAATTGATACATGTGAATTAAAAAAAATAATAATAGTAAATAAAAAATATGAAAAAATATACCTTTTTGTCCCTCAATGGATACATATGAATTAAAAATTAATTAATTAATTTATTTATTTATTTATTTATAATAATAATAATAAATAAATAAATAAATAAATAATAAATAAATAAATAAATAAATAGGAAAAATATACCTTTTTTTGTCTTCCAGTGGATACATATAAACTATCGCCACTGATATTGTAAAAGCAATAACTACCAGAAAATATTGTTTATACAGTTTTGACATCATATCGCCCAACCTTAAATACAACGAATAAAAACAATATGGATGAAAGCATGCTTGCACTGACCTCTCAAAGTAGAACTGAGAGCAATAATAACAGATGAAGAAGAGCACAACCGGGAGGAGTCGTAAAAACCATGCTGGAAACAAAACACAGAGAAAAATATTAAATATACACATCTGCTCACTAGTACATTTTTCATTTAACAGCACAGTCGAGACCCAAATGAACATGGCGAGAATAGAAAGCCATCAGATATTCACCAGTTGGCCATTTACTTTATTTATTATTGATACAGAGAATGCTGTATGGTTTAGTGCATGGGGGAGAACATGGATTATGAAGCTGCACAGACTGAGTTGCACTGTATAGTTCTCTAAATGACTAAATGGAGAGTTGTAGACACCAGCACCTCATGATTACAGGGTTTTCAGAGACTGAATGATTTACAGTACACTAACCGAAGCTCATTTAAACACTATGGGCCCTATCATACACCCGGCGCAATAAGGTGCAAGACGAGTTTGGCACGATTTGTTGCTATTTTCAGACCAGCACCACCCTAATTTTACCGTTTTGCACCAAGTTGTTTAAATAGCAAATCCGTTTGTGCCACTGTGTGGACAAACGGAAAGGTAGAAAGGAGGTGTGTTAAGGCACATTGTTGGTGCGTTGCTATTTTGAGGAACTAAAATAGACTGGTCAACTGAAAGCAGGTCTAGTTCAGCGCAGAGCGCGTTAGTTATGCGCCTTAATGCTTACACATTGCTTAATTCACACAGCATGTAAAGCAATACACAAATATCTTTACAGATGAAAACAATTAAAGGATTAAAATGTTACAATAATTATTATTTTTACATAAATATATAAACCACTGCCTCCATGCCTTCTTCACCTCGGGGGGCTTTTTCAGTTTATTCATGACAATCTGCATCAGTATAATGTTATTATTATTATCAGTATTATTTATTATCTGCATATTTATATTTGTTTTAATTAAAACTAGTGTAGATTTGTCCACATGTGGAGTTTTGGAGACGTCTGCCTCACCATATGGGGCATAAGAACAGGACGTGTGTTTGGATATAACTCAGTGTTTTGAGCACACTTCATTATTATTGTTCATTTATTCCTTTGCTGGAGATTAGAGCTGAATTTAGAAATAGTTTTGAAACAAATCTTTGCGCTTAACAAACTAAATTAAATATGTAGGCTGATGGATGTGTTCAGTGGAGTGAGTTTCCACCGTTTCCTTACACAACCAAAGTAAAGGAGTAAAAGTAAAGAGAAAGTAAAGAGGCTGAATGGAGGAGGCTCGTTCTTTATCCTCGCGCTGCAGATGCTCTGTTTAACTGTTTTCACACTAGTGAAGCGTTCAGTTTTTACACTTACAAAGTCGCCATGTAAATAGCAAATGTGCCATGGTGCGGCACAACTGACTCTAAAGGGAATGGGAGATGAGACTCTGACTGGTTTAATGCGCGTTACGCTCAAAACACACTCATAACTAGGGCCAGACAGAATCTGCGGACATTTTTGCTATTTCTGCTGAGAATTTTGTAAAAAATCTGCAAATTTATGCGGAATAATTTTAGGAGTATCATAACTAAAAACTAATTAGTTACTAATAAAAATAATAAATTTTCAACTTTTATTTAATGTGTACAATGCCAATCCAATTAGATACACTCAATTTGTTAAACAAAGCAAGTCTCTCATATAATATATCTAATAAAAGAAAGAACATATTACATTACAAACTGTATTGTAAATAAATCATATCAACATTTTAATATTACTATTATTATATCACAATAATATTAGTGAAATTAATTTAAAAACCGAATAAATCTAAATTTACACAAGTAAATAAATAGACTCAATGATGGGCTAAAAATCTGCGGAAATCTACGGATTTCAGCGCACGCAGATTCCGTGTGGGCCTACTCGTAACTCATAAAGAGAATAAGCACAACCCTGTTAGACCATGCGCCGGGGAGCAGTGCATATTTTACCATCCTTAAAATAACTTTTGCGCCTAGTTTACTAAAATAGAGCCCAATATGTATTTATATATGTGTCATGTATTTGGCTGCAGTGTGCAAATCAAAATTATTGAAGGTTTCCATGTTTTGAGGTTTAATGATCAGATTTTGACCTATGGTAATCTCTGATACATATTTTAAATATATATATATATATATATATATATATATATATATATATATATATATATATATATATAGATAGATAGATAGATAGATAGATATTAAGGCAGTGCGGTGGCGCAGTGAGTAGCGCTGTCCCCAGCAAGAAGGTCACCTGGTTCAAGTCGCGGCTGGGTCAGTTAACATTTCTGTGTGAAGTTTGCAAGTTCTCCACATGTTGGCGTGGGTTTCCTCCGGGCGCTCCGGTTTCCCACAACTTTTTTGATTTAGTGGCTAATTCGTATGAATTCGTACGATCTCATTCGTACAAATTAGTACGATTTGCTCATCACCCAATGATGGTTGGGGTTAGGGGTGGGGTTGGGTGCCACGCCTCCTTTTTAAAATCGTACAATTTCGTACGACTCAACTCATATAAATTCGTACGAATTAGCCACTAAACTGACAAAACGTAAAATACTTACGTTTCCTCGTGAGATCAGGCTGTCCAAACACGTGTGCTATAGGGGAATTAGGTAAGCTAAATTGTTCGTAGTGTATGAGTGTGAATGAGAGTGTATGGATGTTTCCCAGTTATGAGTTGCAGCTGGAAGGGCATCCGCTGCGTAAAACAAATGCTGTATAAGTTGGCGGTTCATTCCACTGTGGTGATATATATTTTGTTTCTTCTTTTTTTTCAGTCTTATGCATTACGGTTTAATACTCTCACTGCTTCATTTCTGTGTGTTTTTTCTTTAGATTTTAGTCTGAAAAAGGTGACCACTTACAAAAAAAACATAAAAAACATCAGCGCTCTAATTTAGTATATTTAATATTCAAAATATAATACAATAATCACGTTTATTATGTTTACAAAGTCATCATGTCCTAAAACATACTCCCTATGATTGTTCTTTTAACATTTACTTTACGTAATATTTTAAAAAACATTTTAAAACTTTACTTTATGGTGCATTTTTGTGTATTTTGGTGATAAGTTTGCATCCCTGCACCAACACATGGATGACTTACTGTTTAACTACCATGTGCAAGCATAGACATCTATTAAAACACACTATGGTGTTATATTTTGAGGCCATATATAGACATGCAGATATAGATGTCCCACCCTTCATGTTTCAGTTGAGATTACATCAAACATGAAATAAAAAAGCACATTTCAAAACAGTTCACAGGAACTTTATATACTTGTTGTGTTCAGTGTTTGACAGCATGAATCTTATCGCTCAGTGGAAATTACATCATTTTACACCCTGTTTAACTTTCGTCCTAACATGAAACTTTTTCTTCATTTTTGTGGTGCTAATTTAGATTATGATAGATAAGTGTTAAAGCTGTTGATGCTTTGGTCAGTTCAAGTGTGAGATTAAAAAGATGTTATCCTAATGCAGAAATAAAGTGTCAGTGTCATAATTCTAATGTTATTTACACTGTTTAGTGCAAAATAGCATGTTTCTCACCTAAGTGAGCTGTTATACTGTGATCACAGCGTGCATATATATATATATACAGTTGAAGTCAGAATTATTAGCCCCCCTGTTTATTTTTCCCCAATTTCTGTTTATCAAAGAGCAGATTTTTTCAACACATTTCTAATCATAATAGTTTTAATAACTCATCTCTAATAACTGATTTATTTTATCTTTGCCATGATGACAGTAAATAATATTTGACTAGATATTTTTCAAGACACTTCTATACAGCTTAAAGTGACATTTAAAGCCTTAACTAGGTTAATTAGGTAACTAGGCAGGTTAGGGTAATTAGGCAAGTTATTGTATAATGATGGTTTGTTCTGTAGACTATCGAAAAAAATATATAGCTTAAGGGGGCTAATAATATTGACCTTAAAATGGTTTTTAAAAAATTAAAAACTGCTTTTATTTTAGCCGAAATAAAACAAATAAGATTTTCTCCAGAAGAAAAAATATTATCAGACATACTGTGAAAATTTCCCTGCTCTGTTAAACATTATTTGGGAAATATTTAAAAAAGAAAAAAAAAAATCAAAGGGGGGCTAAAAATTCTGACTTCAACTGAATATATTTATATATATATATAAAACTTTGTGGTCACACTTTATTTTAAGGTTCAGTTCTCGCTCTTAGCAAACCATTTTGACTTTTGCTTCAATAAACTCCTAATTTATTTCTTATTAATAGTATTTTTAGGTATTAGTTTTAGTAGGTATTTTAGGTATTGGGTTGGTTTAGAGATATAGAATAAGATCATACAGAACATGTGCTTTATAAGTACTAATAAGCATCCAATATCTCAATAACATGCATGCTAATAGGCAAATAGTTAATAGTGAGAATTGGTCCCTAAAGTGTTAGCGAATGTATTATGTTGACTGACTGGGATGATTCTCTCATGCAGAACATGTAATAAACAAACTACAAGCATAGATAAATGTAACAAAGCACAGATAAAAGTGAAATAAACAGAGCATGCTTTATGGTTTTGTATACGTTCAGCTTTAAGGCAAATTCACACTCAGAAATAAAGGTACAAAATCTGTCACTGGGGCGGTTCCTTTTCAAAAGGTACACTTTTATACCTTTCAGGTCCACTTTTGTACCATAACTGTACACATGTATACCTAAATTGTGCACAATTGTGTACATCATAGTACCTTAAAAGGTACAATACCCTACAGGTACAAAAATGTTTCTTTAAGCTACCAATATGCAGAGATGTATAAAGTACTAGAGACCCAGACTTAAGTAAAAGTACAAGTGCTCTATCAAAAAAAGTGACTTGAGTAGAAGTTGACGTGCTCTTTAAGCATCATACTTAAGTGGAAGTACTAAAGTATTCAACATTTTTTGTACTTAAGTATTGCAAGTAGTTTATTCTAAAATTTTCTACTCAAGTACTGAAAGTAAAAGTACAAGTATTGCGTTATGCAGTTATTAATGAAAGCAGTCCAAAGACATCATATTGTTTTGTTTATTTTAAAAAGAACCATAGTTTACGATTTATAATATAAATAAAACGTTAAGTGAACATTGCAGCATGTTATGGACCGTGGGTAGCTAACGTTAGTTAACTTATCTAGCTCTTACTATAATTATAATTACATTATTTTTAACTTAACTTGATATGTTTCTTCAAAATCGATGGTGAATTTTTGAGGCCATTATTTCACAATCTTTTGGGAGGCAGAGTATACACTTCATTCTATATGAACTGTCTTTCACTCCGACAAATGCAAACATGAACTCTAAATAGGGCCACGGGTGGTCTTTTTCCTCATCGCCACGAACAGTTGAAAGTGAAGGAGTTGAAGGTGGAATTTCTGGGTTTTCCATGTCGAAAACAAACTAAAATGCTCTCAATGCAGGCAGGCAGCACTGTCTTCTTTGATCGTCTGAATGATGGCGAGCTGCTGCTCTGGCAGTGATCATGAGGGTTTGGAATGATTCCTTACATTTTTATAATTGTAACAAGTAACTATGCAGCACATAAAAAAATCTACTGGAGTAAAAGTATTAAACTCATCGAAAATATGTACTGAAGTAAAAGTAGAAGTAGGAGAAAAAAAACAATACTCCAGTAGAGTACAGATACAGCCTTTTAGTACTTAAGTACAGTAGTGAAGTAGTTCTACTTCATTACTATACATCTCTACCAATAAGCACCTGTAAGGTACAAAAGTGTACTGTTTGAAAAGGTACAGCCCCATTGACAGATTTTGTACCTTTATTTCTGAGAGTGTTGAATAAAACAGGTTAAAATCAATAAACGTAATTGTCCACTTAAAACCAATATAAAAATCTGCTCTGAATGAAAAACACAACAGTTTCAACTTTGAGAAAAACTAACACTAATTTTTCAGGGTTTTTTTGTTTAGTTTAGTTTGTTTTTTTGTTTTTTTTAGGTGAATTGAATATAAAAATGACTTAAAATCACTTAATCTGATATAAAAATGTACTTTGAATGAAAAACGCAGCAGTTATTTCAAGTAATTTCAGCGCGCTCTAGTTCTGTCTGTTTTCGTTCTGTAAAATATGAAAAGTGAAAGAACTGAAAAGTGTAATTTAATATTAAACTTTTTTGTGTAATATTGTAGAAATATAATAATCAAAATATTTATTCTGCCCAATGAAAAAATAAATTGCATCCACTCAAAGGTTAAATATTGTTTTTATAGAGCAGGAATTCATTTAATTATTTTAGTTTAACATAAAATGACAAGAAAACAACTGGATTAAAGTAAAATAGCTTTAAGGCAAATTCACTCTCAGAAATAAAAGTACAAAAGCTGTGACTGGGGCGGTTCCTTTTCTAAAGGTACACTTTTATACCTTTCAAGTCCACTTCAGTACCATAAAGGTACATATGCATACCTAAAAAGTACAACTGTGTACTTCATATACTTTAAAGGTACAAAAGTACACCCTACAGCTACAAAAATATCCCTTTAAGCTACCTGTAAGGTATACAAAAGTGTACATTTTGAAAAGGTACAGCCCCAGTGGCAGATTCTGTACCTTTATTTCTGAGAGTGTTAAATAAAACAAGTTAAAATCAATAAACATACCTGTTCACTTAATATCCAATATAAAAATCTGCTCTGAATGAAAAACACAGTTTCAACTTTAAGAATAACACTTATATTTTTCGTAGAGGGTTCGCTTTTGCTTTTCGTTTTTAAGGTTAACTGAATGTAAAAATGACTTAAAATCACTTAATCCGATATAAAATGTACTTTGAATGAAAAGCACAGCAGTTATTTCAAGTAATTTCAGTGCGCTGTAGTTCTGTCTTTCTTCAGTAAGATGGTACCAACAATTTTGTCTGCGTCTGTCTGTAAAATATGTTTGTGTATAATAACAAGTGAAAGAACTGAAAAGTGTAATTTAATATTAAACTTGTCAGTGTAATAAATATGTATTCTGCCCAATGAAAAATTTAAATAGCATCCACTCAGAGGTTAAATATTGTTTTTATAGAGCAGGAATTCATTTAATTATTTTAGTTCAACATAAAATGACAAGAAAAAGGCTGGATTAAAGTAGAATTTCTTTAAGGCAAATTATAAAACAACCATAATTGTTCACTTTAAATCCAACATTGAAATCTGCTCTGAATAAAAAACACTGCAGTTTTAACTTTAAGAAAAGCTAACACTTAATTTTTCAGGTTTTTTAATCTGTTTTGTTTTTTAATTGTTTTTTGCTTTAAGGCAAATTAAATATAAAAATGACCTAAAATCACTTAATCTGATATAAAAATGCACTTTGAATGAAAAACGCAGCAGTTATTTCAAGTAATTTCAGAGCACTCTAGTTCTGTCTGTTTTCGTTCTGTAAAATATGAAAAGTTTGATTTAATATTAAACCTTTCACTGTAATATTATAGTAATCTAAATCAATCTAAATATGCATGCTGCCTAAGGAAAAATTTCAATTGCATCCACTCAAAGGTTTAATACTGCTTTTATAGAGCAGGAATTCATTTAATTATTTTAGTTCAACATAAAATGACAAGAAAAAGGCTGGATTAAAGTAAAATAGCTTTAAGGCAAATTATAAACAGGTTAAAATCAAGAACCATAATTATTCACTTAAATCCAATATAAAATCTGCTCTGAATGAAAAACACAGCAGTTTCAACTTTGAGAAAAGCTAACACTTAATTTTTCAGGGTTTTTTGTTTTGTTTATTTGCTTTGTTTTAAGGCAAATTGCATATAAAAAATCTTAAAATCACTTAATCTGATATAAAAATGAAATCGAATGAAAAACACAGCAGTTTCAAGCTATTTCAGTGCACTGTAGTTTTGTTTCTTCTCAATTTTCTCCGCGTCTGTCTGTATAATATATTTGCGTATAATAATAAATACTCACTTTTGGTAGCTTTTAAGGTCATTTTCACTCAAGGCTTTGTGAACGGTCCATTCTGCTCTCCTGAGGAAACACAAAACCACACGCATTTCACTTTCAGCATCACTTTCACATTCACTCGCTGACAGCAAAACAAACAGCTAATGCTAGAGCTGGTGTCCTTCACTAACATGTAAAGAAGCGTCTGCTAATCTGCTGTGTGTGTGTGTGAAGCGGAGGATTCAGGATTAAATCAGATTATTGAGCTGCTGATGTTGTTCAGAGATGAGCGATGCTTCAATACACTTTCCTATTTCCTTTCTGAGACGTATAACGGTAAAAAAAAACATACGGAAAGAGCTTACGCTGTATTTCAGTTTCAGACGCTTGGATATTTTTGAAATGCAAATAAACTAATCAAAATAAAAACATGCCGTGGCATTATTAATGTTTTATTAGTATATACAAATATAAAGATGTAAAAATTTAATAATTAAATTAAATAAATAGTTTATAAAAAATAATACAAAAATAATAATTTTAATTAATATATACAGCTATAAAGACGTAAAGATTAAATTAAATTAAAAATAAAAATGTTTAAAAAAGTATGCACAGCTATAAAGATGTAAATATTAAATTAAATTACATTTAAAAAATGTTTAATTATTATATACAGCTATAAAGACATAAAAATTTAATAAAATAAATAAAATAAAAAAATTAATGATAATTTTTTTATTTAAATAAAATTAAATATATAAATTTTGTAATTATTATATACAGATAAAGACATAAAAATTAAATTTAATTTAATTAAATTAATTAAATTAAAAATAAAAATATATTTAATTATTATATAAAGAAGTAAAAATAAAATAAAATAACTAAACTAAATTAAATTAAATTAAATTTATTTAAAAAATAAAAGTTAAATTAAATAAAAAATTAAAAATATTTAATTATTATATACAGCTACAAAGTGAAAATTAAATTAAATTAAAAATATTTAATTATTATATACAGCTACAAAGTGAAAATTAAATTAAATTAAAAATATTTAATTATTATATACAGCTACAAAGTGAAAATTAAATTAAATTAAAAATATTTAATTATTATATACAGCTACAAAGTGAAAATTTAATTAAATTAAAAATGTTTAATTATTATATACAGCTATAAAGATGTGAAAATAAAATAAAATTTTAAATTATTCATTTTTTTATTAAATTAAAAATAAAAAAGTTGAATTATTTTTACAGCTATAAAGACAAAAATAAAATTAAAAAAATTAAATTAAATTAAATTAAATTAAATTAAAAAAATTTAATTAAATTAAATTAAATTAAACAATGTTTGGATAGTTGTGGTAAATATTTGAAAACAACAAGAACAGAAATCCACACGTGGTCATTCAGCGATGCATGAACACACTTTCCTGTTTCCTTTCTGAGATGTACTGTGTAACGGTCTGATGGCAAAAAATAAAAATAAAAAACATACGGAAAGTACTGAGTTTTGTTTTTGGCTATTTTTGACATGCAAATAAACTAATCCAAATAAAAACATACCATGAAATTAATAATGCTTTAATTATTATATGCAGATACAAAAACATAAATACTGCTTAAGAGTTTCTCTGATTTATAGGAGTAAAATGTTCTTTTGTTAGGGGCTTTTTTTCTTATAAGAGTTTGAAATCTTTTCAAATCAAACAATTAATTAAGAGCTTTTGTTTTTGTCATAAAATGTCTGTTAGGTAAAACAACATAATTAAAAATGTTTTTAAAATAACAAGAAATGTGCTATTTTGCTAAAAAAATCATTATAAAATTATTATAAATTAGGGATGCTCAGATCAATCTCCCTATAATCACATTTCATAACTTAGTCGGTAGTCGCTGATCTGGCCGATCTCTTGAACCGATCACAAGTGTGATCGCTTACGAGGAAGTTCTATGTTTTTTTACAATATTGCAAGTTCACTAAAACCTGGCAGGAAATATTAAAAACACACTTTAAAAATTATGTATATTTGTATAACTTCTTGTAATATACCTAACGCAATAAGCAGAATAGACCTATTTCATTTTAGTAAAGAAGCAATGGATCTAGCTGTGCATCTTTTATCTTACACAATCTTTTCATCTGTTTTATCTATTATATTTGTATGCTTCTGATTATGATGATGTGCCCACACTAAAAGGTTATAAGAGACATTTTTAAGGGATTAGATGCAACTTTACTTAATTTAGGTTCTTTTAGGTTAGGAGAAGCTCCACCTAAGTATCATACTTAGATGGAAAAGGTGCTTTATGCAATGGTACAGTTACAGTTGAAGTCAGAATTATTAGCCCCCTTTAATTTTTTTTCTTTTTTAAATATTTCCCAAATTATGTTTTACAGAGCAAGGAAATTTTCACAGTATGTCTGATATTTTTTTTCTTCTGGAGAAAGTCTTATTTGTTTTATTTTGGCTAGAATAAAAGCAGTTCTTGAATTTATTATGAACCATTTTAAGGTCAAAAGTATGAGCCCCTTTAAGTTATTTGTTTTTCATACTGTCTACAGACCAAACCATCCTTATACAATAACCTGCCTAGTTAACCTAATTAACCTAGTTAAGCCTTTAAATGTCACTTTAAGTTAGAAGTGTCTTGAAAAATATCTAGTCAAATATTATGTACTGTCATCATGGCAAAGATAAAATAATTAGTTATTAGAATTGAATTATTAAAACTATTATGTTTAGAAAGTGTTGAAAAAATCTTCTCTCCATTAAACAGAAATTAGGGAAAAAAATAATCAGGGGGGCTAATAATTCTTACTTCAACTGTATATAAAGCATGAAGCATCAGAATCGGTACCTGGTATTGACCAATCACCAAGACAAGAAATCGGTACCCTGTATTGGCTGCATCCCTATTATAAATCTTTAGTGGCCCCTTTATATACATTAGAAAAACTGAGATTCGTTTTTTGACTCTTGGATAACTTAAAAATGCAAATACACCAATCAAAACAAATAAAAATACATTTAAAACTGAACCGCCTGCTTGTTCAGAGATGAGCGATGCTTCCATACACGTTCCTGTTTCCTGTCTGAGACGTATAACGGTAAAAAAAACATACGGAAAGAGCTTCAGCTGTATTTCAGTTTCAGTACTGACTCTTGGATACTTTTGAAATGCAAATAAACTAATCAAATATAAAAACAAGCCGTGTCAATAATAATGATTTAATTAGTATATACAGCTATAAAAAGGTATAAATTATATAGAATTAAATTAAAAATGTTTAATTATTATATACAGCTATAAAGACAAAAAATAAAATTAAATAATACAATTAAATTTAATTAAAAAAATTATAAATAATTAAAAAAAAATTATTAAATTAAATTAAAAATAAAAATGTTTAATTTTCATATACAGCTATAAAGATGTAAAAATGTAATTAAGTTTAATTTATATTATTAATAAAACCCAATAAAAATAATATTTTTAAACATGTTTTACCAATAGTTATCTTGAAACAATCCATCTTTTTTTAAGTGCATTTTAGGTTTAATTTTACTCTGAGAATGATCACATATTATTTTATACATTTTATAAGCACAGGTCAGAATGAGCTTTTAAATATGACTGTTCCTTTAAAAACACCCTAAATAAATAAATGAAAAAATAAATGTAATTTAATTTAATTTAACAAATAATATTATTTTCATTACCCCATTAAAACTACCCACATTTAAAACTGTTGCGATTTTTAATGCAGACAACAAGGTAGTTTATTTAAAATAACAACAAAAAATTAAGACTTAAGTTTACTTAACTAACTTTACTCTAAAATAATAGTTCATATGCATGTATTATGATCTAAAGACTGAAAGTATTGCTCAAAGTCTTATTTCAATGGAAATTCCATGGCTAGCTTATCCTATTGTAAACAAACCGAGATAAAAGTATATCAACAAAATGATAAGACAGTTCTCCAGAACACTTTAAGCATTATTACAGAGAATAAAACATGACACTATACACTATAGCTCCTTCCAGTTTTACCAGTACTGTAAATATCCGGAAAATTGCTGTAACGAATTTACCAGTATTTTTAAAAAGGGCCTGTTCACACATGCAGACTCTGAATGGGGCTTATATCTGATTTATTATATTTACACAGTCTTGGGTTATTAAAATAATGGTTATACAAAAGTCTGAATTGTTGAAAAACTTCACACTCAAATTTCATAAAATAAAATAAAATAAAGGTGACGCAGTGGCGCAGTAGGTAGTGCTGTTGCCTCACAGCAAGGAGGTCGCTGGTTCGATCCTCGGCTGGGTCAGTTGGCATTTCTGTGTGAAGTTTGCATGTTCTCCCTGCGTTTGCATGGGTTTCATCCGGGTGCTCCGGTTTCCCTCACAAGGTGTCTTTTTGAGGAGACATTTAACATTTAACACAACCATCCAAACATATATTATTATATTATTCATTCATTCATTCATTTTCTTTTCGGCTTAGTCCCTTCATTAATCTGGGGTCGCCACAGTGGAATGAAGCGCTAACTTATCCAGCATATGTTTTTACGCAGCGGATGCCCTTCCTGCCGCAACCCATCTCTGGGAAACATCCATACACATTCATTCACACTCATACACTATGGACAATTTAGCTTACCCAATTCACCTGTACCGCATATCTTTGGACTGTGGGGGAAACCGGAGCACCCGGAGGAAACCCACTCGAATGCAGGGAGAACATGCAAACTCCTCACAGAAACGCCAACTGACCCAGCTGAGGCTCGAACCAGCTACCTTCTTGCTGTGAGGCGACAGCACTACCTACTGCGCCACTGCGTCGCCTTATAATATATTATATTATATTATATTATATTATATTATATTATATTATATTATATTATATTATTATTATATTATATTATATTATATTATATTATATTATATTATATTATATTATATTATATTATATTATATTATATTATTCATTCATTCATTTTCTTGTCGGCTTTGTCCCTTGCGGGGTCGCCACAGCGGAATGAACCGCCAACTTATCCAGCACAATTTTACACAGCGGATGCCCTTTCAGCCGCAACCCATCTCTGGGAACTTCCACACACACATTCACACTCATACACTATGGACAATTTAGCTTACCCAATTCACCTGTACCGCATGTCTTTGGACTGTGGGGGAAACCGGAGCACCCGGAGGAAACCCACGCAAACGCAGGGAGAACATGCAAACTCCACACAGAAACGCCAACTGACCCAGCCCAGCCGAGGTTCGAACCTGCGACCCAGCGACATTCTTGCTGTGAGGCAACAGCACTACCTACTGCGCCACTGCGTTGCCCATATTATATTATATTTTTATATTATATTTATTATATTATATTATATTACATTATATTTATTATATTAATTATATTATATTACATTACATTACATTACATTACATTATATTATATTATATTATATTATATTTATTATATTATTATATTATATTATTTATATTATATGTTTTATATTATATTATATTATATTATATTATATTATATTATATTATATTATATTATATTATATTATATTATATTATATTATATTATTCACCCATATTGTTATATATTATTGCATATATATAAAAACATTTTCTATGCACAATACAAACTGAAAAAAAGTACATACTGTATAATTAAACCCGTCAGAATCATGTCTGCTACTCCCGCATTGACTTTCATCTAATTCATAATCAGGATCTGCACGATGCCCGACAACAACTATAAAAGCTCACAAATATTACAATCACAGTTAAAATGCAATTACAAGTATGCAAGTGTGTGTTTCAGATCCAGCAGAAACCTTTACCCTCAATTCAATACGCTACTTATAAAACTGTCCTCAAGGCCACGAGCGCAGCTAAAAAAACCCAAGTAAGGTTAATTGCTTTGTCGATTAATAAAAAGTTGAAGCTGCACACAATAAAGGGATCGTATGTTTGCATTTTATGACATCATGTTTGCATTTGCAGCATCTCTGCGTTTGCCATGTTTACTCTTTATTGAACTGGTGGAATATGCATATTATTGCTGTTTTGAATATTATATTTCATAATTTTCATATTACTACAATTATTGCAATGTCAGGTCTGGTCAGGTGCTAGTTGACCAGGAGCTATTGTATTTAATTAATGTATTTAAACAGAATTTATACGATTTATGCAACAAAAAAAGTTTTTTTCTTTGTTTCTAGTCCAAATATCATCAAGATTATTTAACTTACCCCACTTGTTTTAATGGAAAAACTCTTAATTTTGCTTTATTTCATCTGAATTTAAAAACAAAACCATATTTTTACTTGATCTAAAACTTTTTTAAATATTTGGTCTAGAAACGAGACAAAGCAAAGTAAGAAAAGCATTTTTTTGCACTGTGATTATTCAATTTTTATACCTGAAAGCTGTTAAAACCATCAAAATGCTATTCAATTATCTTGTGAAACTGTTTACATCGCAAAATGTATTGCTGAAAAATAAAATCATTTTTTTCCAATATCGTGCCACCCATATATATATATATATATATATATATATATATATATATATATATATATATATATATATATATATATATATATATATATATATATATATATATATATATATATATATTAATAATAATATATGCTAATAATATTGACCTTAAAATGGGTTCAATAAAATTAAGAACTGCTTTTATTCTAGCCGAAATAAAAACAAATAAGACGTTCTCCAGTAGAAAAAATATTATAGGAAATTCCTGAATAAACATCATTAAACATCATAAACATCATTTGGGAAGTATTTAAAAAAGAAATCAAATTCACAGGAGGGCGAATCTTTCTGACTGCAGCTGTATATATATATTACGGGTGTCAAAATTAATCGTTTCTTCGGTGCACCGCGATGCAGATGGGGACAATTCGATATCGGTTCAGTAATAGATCATAACCGATTATTACGCACTGACGTCATTTATCCCCTATGCGCGATGTCGTGGTAGAATACTATGGCGAAGGAGGCGAGGGTGATTAAATAAAACACTCCTACTACTTAAAAAGCAGATAATTGTGCTCGTGTGAGTGTGCTGGACACAGTCTTTCACTGACACTGGAGAATGGTAAAGCACGAGCCGCTATTTCAGTACTTGGGAGAAATGTAAAACTCCATCTCTGCCCCTCTCTCTCTCTCTCTCTCTCTCTCTTTCCCACACACACACACTTAAGGCATTTGACCCGTTGGCATGTTCGTGAGGTAAAGTTTCCTCTCCGCTCTGCTGTTAAATACTTGTGGATGCAGACACAAGCGTGCCTGTGGTGCGAGTTTATTGTATTGTATTTACTCTATTACGGATTACCTGATAACCGCGTATTATGCACATATAGACTGACCCGCGGCTGTTTTTCCCGCGTCACTCATGGGTGAACGGCGCTTTCGTTTCTAAAGCCAATCGCAGACCTTTATGTTGAGCAAGTGAAGACAATGACCAATCATAGGGGTGTAAGAACTTGCCAGCGCTCAAAAAGCAAGCGGGATAATATTTACATTAGTTTATTTGTTCTGAATGCTCGTGCTGTCTTCTGTGCATGTATTGGAGTTTTGTCTAAAACATTCACAAAGGTACAATTAAAATTAAAGGTACAGTTCATATATCTGACTGCTTGTATTAAAAGACAAAATTGTTTTACAAGTAAAATATAAATATAAACATATTTATAGATTTTAATACAATTTTTTTTTCTTGTGTTTTAAAGAAAAAAATCTAATTATGTATGGAAAGCATCGTCAATGCACCGTGATGCACCGAGATATCGATTTGAACTGAATCAATGGCATAATAACCGTAACCGAACCGTGAGACCAGTGTAGGTTCACACCCCTAATATATATATATATATATATATATATATATATATATATATATATATATATATATATATATATATATATATATATATATATATATATATATATAATTTCCTTCCCTTCTCTGTTATGCATGCCCCCATTGGGATGCTATGTCCTTGGCAACTACAATAAATCCTTAATAACTGAAAGCAGGATTACTGATTATTACTTCTGTTTTGTCCGTAATTCCCTGCTGTTTCTCATATTTTCTCTCTAGGTGCTGCAGAAGGTTTGGAGAACAGCTCTCTTTGTTAAAGGTCATTGTAAAGTGTGTCACATTTGCATTTTTTGACCTATTTTTCTTTACCTGTTAATTATTGATGAACTCAGTTGTCCTCAAACAGTTCAATCACTTCTTTAGTATTTAAGTTCCATATATATATATATATATATATATATATATATATATATATATATATATATATATATATATATATATATATATATATATATCAAGCTTTCCGCTACATTCATTTTTCCATGGCAGGGCGCCACGCCAGAATTCATCCCGCCACGGCTACATTACAGCTTCTCATTCAAAACATTGTCTTTTTTTTTAAATAACGGGTAATAACGCACCAAAACGTATTAAAAGGTGAGTGAATTATAACAGCTCAAGCTTTTCTGTAACCGTAGTAGTGCTGTGCGTTATTAGTTTAACACTTTAAGGTGATATGCTGACTGACTGACAGGTGCGTGATGCGTGAGGCCAGCAAACACGACGTATAGCTTTCAGTTAGGATGAACACAGTTTCCATAATTATACTTTATTTATAGATAAAGGTCTATGGCTCTGCATACAACAAACAAAGACTTTATCTTGCTGGAGTTTATAGCCGTTTCACTTTACCTCAGGACGCATTAATGCCGCTCTGTAGATCTATTGGAGATGTTCATAAATATTCCTAGCCAATCTAATAAAGGTTGGAGACAAATTCACTACGCAAACGCACTAAATTGCACTTGAGCAGCGTATATTTGAGGGCGTGCAAGAAGTTTTGTGCACGAACAGAGGAAATCCTAGCGCAAGCAAAAAGATCTGCATGCTCGTATTACATAATGCGTCACAACATCTGTCATTGAAATAACACCAAATATATATATATATACAGTTGAAGTCAGAATTATTAGCCTGTTTGGAGCTGTTATAATACGCGAAAGCATTATGTAAATAGTATATATATAATATGTAATCAATATAACTTATCTCTAATACAACAACAAACTCTGTACCGCATCGGATGTCATTCCCTCGCTGTAAATGCTAGCGCTCCCAGTTTTTTCTGCAACCTCGCTGCTCACGCATCCTGAATGTTTACGAACTGGTGATTCATCTATACTCTTGAATAATACCTCAGAGAGGGTGTAGATGTGAGTAAGTCGTGTCATATACATTTACAACACCCAGGTTAACTTTTGTATTATTTCATTAGGTTCAGTGTACCAGCAACTTTATATCAGAATAATTCTACATTAATTCTACACTATTGCACTATTTTAATAACAAAACATAAGGATTTTTTTTACAGTAGGCTATACAGTCATGTGATTTTTATGTCAAACTTTTTTATGAACAAGTTAAAGTGGACAACATTTGCCAGGATGTAAAAACAAAAGATAATAATAATAATAATAATAATAATAATAATAATAAATAAATAAATAAAAATACAGATTTGTTTTTTACTAAATTAAAAAAAAAGTACAAAATATCACTAATTCATACAGTGAAACACAAATACTTTATATACATTCATTCATTCATTTTCTTTTCGGCTTAGTCCCTTTATTAATCAGGAGTCGCCTCAGCGGAATGAAGTTATCCAGTATATGTTTTAAGCAGCAGATGCCCTTCCAGGCTTGCATTCACACTCATACACTACTGTATGGCCAATTTAGTTCAATTCCCCTAAACCGCATGTGTTTGGACTAGGGATGCTCAAAATAACCGCTTAACCGTTAACCGAAAGGGTGCGTTTGTAACCGATTAATGGTATCAGTTAAACGATTAAAAAATATTATTTTAGATATTTTTAAAATGTGGCTGCATAAGGGACCGATCGATCACCAAATGCGCTTTTTGCAAGGCGCATATTTTGAATGGTTTTAAGCACTGTGTATGCGTCCTGCGCGCCTCACATTATGCCATTGCGCGCTGTGTGCTCCCAGTTGAAATAAAAGTCAACTGAGCCGAAAAAGCGTTTTACGTCAGTCGTCTGTTTCATTCCTCAATTATGTTATGCTGCTCTCTTATATGTGCTAAATATAGCTACAAGTCACAGCACCAGTATTTATTTAGTAGAGGTCATGTTGCGTGGCTCCGGGCAAATTTTGATTTGGAGGGAAAATGACCAAAATGTAACGTGATGATTGAAAATGACTGGCGGGAAAATAAATAATATATTTCAAATCTCTGTACATAACAGAAAAATAAACAATGATAATGCACCAAAAATAGTGCATTTTTATTATAGTGGCAGAACTTGTCATTTTGTATATTTGCATTCACTTTGAAAAATATATTTATGATCTGTTTTTTAGTCCTGTCTGTAATTCTGTTGCACTGTAGAAGCTCTGGCACCAAAACAAATTCCTCTTATGTGTGAGCATACCTGGCAATAAAGCTCTTTCTGATTCTGATTCTGAAGTATAATTTTGGACAGGCCTTGTCAAAAGTCAGCGGGCACTTTCACTTATAAAAATACAGCACTTAAATTATTTCATTTTTAACAATAAATTAAATTACACAGTGGTTTTATATCAAAAGTTGATAATGATATAAAACATACTACACGTTGATGGTAAAAAATAAGCTTTTAAGCGATGGCTTTTATTTGTTTCAGTATTCAAACATTAAACATTGAATCCATCAAGTTAAATAAAAAACGAATACGAAACACATAGCAGGATATAAAGCATGTAAAGGACTATTATATTTAGCAAAATGCTGCTCTTTTTATCTTTGTATTTTTATCATTTTATTTCTGTTATTTTAATTATTTTTTTCTATTCATAATTAACTAACGAGCTAAAGACACATTCCCGCTTGACATTTTAGAAAATATTTTGCGCAGCTGCCCAGTATATATTAAAGACAATCGAGAAAAAATAACACAGAAACATGTTACATTTCCCCAAATGTCCAACTTATTTAACTGAATCGTATAATGGCCTAGGCTATAGCTGAAATGTTGAAAATTGCTCATTTTATTTTTTATAAAACATTTGTCAAGACATATTGATTTTTTTTTTTTGAGTAAAAACATTACCGGCATTTAACAATCCATATTTATTTTATTTATTCATTCATTTGACTTGTTTATTGGTGCATTTATAGGCTATAATTTAAATCTAACACAATAATGAGCACCTCGGACAGTGCCACTCCATAAAGCTTTCATGCAAAGTCCAAAAAACTTAAGAAAGATTAGACTTTCTCCGGTGACGGCCGACACGCCGTAACCGTCTTTCAGGTGGTATAGCTGACATTAAATTACAAAACAAGCATGCTGCAGTCTGGTTTTTGAATTAAAAAGTGCAATTATTCCCTTATTGTTCAAGGAGTCTGCAAGTATGGATATAGCCATCTTAAGCGTTTCTTTATTCGATGCGCCGCAGGAAAAAAAAAGGTTTTTCAGCAGTGCATGTACTCGTTGGTAAAGTTCTCAGAGCGAGTTTTGTGCTTCCAAATACAGCACGGCATGCAATAAACTCACGTTTAGTCAGGCGAAATAAACGTCTCTGCCTAGGATGTCAATCAAATTAATGAAGCTCAAGCCACGAGCAAAACAATATAGGCTATTTTATTATTTTAAGATTTTAGATTGCGGGTTAGTAATTATACACGGGTAACTATATTCAAGTCAATGAAATAATAACTTTGATAAATAAAATATGTTCGTAAGAATGTGGTGGGCCAGTGACTCCCTTCTCTGCCAGAGACTGCTCTGTGGTTTTAAAACCCTTTGCAAACGGTATGGTTTAGACCTGTATCAGTTTTTCATGTTAAATGTAGTGTAGTTTACTTGTGGATGTCCGATGAGTAGCGCGCTTCCGCCGAGCCAAATGTGGTGGCAACAGAGCCGCGACGTCAACACACAGAATCTGTCGGCACAGTTCAGCACGGTTGTCTAACCCTGCCGAGAACGGGTTGTAATCGTGCCGCGCCGTTTCAGGCTCAGTGGAGAAACAACCCTAAACGTACCGAAGTGTTCTTAGAACGGTTTGGCACGATAGTGGAAAAGCGGCTATTGTCTTTCATCAAATGCATCGCGCGGCGCGCACATGAACGGTGAGTGAGAAGAGTGAGACGGAGGAAATAAGTCATTATGACATAATCTTTAGGCTAATGACTTCTACTAAAATGTTAAAAAGGTTTTTGTAACATAATAATAACAGCGGAGCATTAATTAAATGTATATTTTCTGTGGAGCGATCGATTTGAGGTAGCCTGATATTTTTTTTGACAGAAGAAAAAAAAAAACATGATTGAACAAACAGCCTTTGCCGGTTCTTAAAAAGGGTTCAGTCAGTGTTTTCGTTTTGTAATTTAAATGTGTCATTTAAGTGAAAAATATCTAGGGCAAGACTATTTATTTTATTGTTTTTATTTAGTTTAATCTTTTTTTTTATGCTGTTGGAAACATACAGGTGCATAAAGATGCTCTGTTATGTATGCTGCTGTTTGCATGTTAAAATAAATCAGTATTTTAAAATGCAATATTTAATGTGTCACACAAAATAGACACGTCAATTTTTTTTTCAAATAATAATATATATTAACCGGTTAATATCCGGTTAATGAGCAGCGGTTGTCGGTAAGTAAAATTAACCGAAATGAGCATCCCTAGTTTGGACTGTGGGGGAAACCGGAGCACCCGGAGGAAACCCACGCCAACACAGGAAGAACATGCAAACTCCACACAGAAATGCCAACTGACCCAGTTGGGGCTCAAACCAGCGACCTTCTTGCTTCGTGCTACCCACTGCGCCACCATGACGCCCACTACTTTATATACATTATAATTATATTGATATTTCAGATACACTATTTTTTTCCTTCTTTGTTTTCCAGGCAGTGACGTGTGAATGCAAAGCTGTTCCAGTACGGGTTAATGTTGTGCGACTAAATAATTCTAAATGTGTGTGGAAACTTGATGTAATGTAACTAGGTTTAATGACCCAGAGCATCAGGATTCTTCTCGGAGTTAATTTAAAACCAGCTGAAATTTGCAACACTGACCTACAACGAAAAATCAGTCACAAACTACTCTGACCTGAAAACAGCAAAGTTCAGCAGTCAGAGTAAAGCTCAGCATAGAAGATCAATCAACCAATCAATCAATCAAACAAACAAAAGATACAGTAATCAATTAAATAAACACACACTGCATCATTTAAGGGCTTAAGTTAAAAGCTGTGATGAAAACAGTCCAGCTTCCTCTCAAATTAAAGCACAAACAAACATTAAAGATTTTAATTTCACAACAAGGCATGAAGAATGACTAGAAAATTATTATTCATTCATTTATTTTCCTTCGGCTTAGTCTCTATTTCAGGGGTCGCCACAGCAGAATGAACCGCCAACTATTCTGGCATATATTTTACACAGCGGATGCCCTTTCAGCCGCAACCCAGTACGAGAAAACACTCATACACCCTCATTCACACAATTTTATACAGTATATATATTAGATGTGTGAACCTACACTGGTCTCACAGTTCGGTTCGGTTATGATTATCAGGCCATCGATTCGGTTCAATTCGATATCTAGGTGCATCACGGTGCATTGACGATGCTTTCCATATACAAATATATTTTACTTCACAGCACAAGAAAAATGTATAAATATATTTATATTTCTATATTATCTGTAATACAATTTCTTCCTTTAATACAAACAGTCAAAACAGTACCTTTAAAAACTCAAGCACATGCACAGAACAACATGAGCATTTAGAGCAAATAAACAAATATAAATATCCCGCTCGCTTTCTGAGTCCTGTCGAGAGAGTTCTTACACCCCTATGATTGATCACGCGCTCAACAGAAAAGGCTGTGATTGGCTCTAACGCTCTGGAGCTGGGACTAAGCCGATCACAGAAACGATCA
Source organism: Danio kyathit (assembly GCA_903798195.1). NCBI lineage: Eukaryota > Metazoa > Chordata > Actinopteri > Cypriniformes > Danionidae > Danio > Danio kyathit. Next base: position 64,836,004 of record LR812536.1, read on the forward strand.
AACTACTTGCTCTACAAACAAATGTTTGCATGCTTATACAAAGTAGAATAATATTAAAAAAATATCAGTTTGCAACATCAAGCAGCAAAACAAGCCATTTTTAACGTCAAAAAATAAATGGAAGTGAATGAGACCGGAAGTCTCGAGCCAAAAAAGATTAAAATTGCTGCGCCCACTCGTACACGGAGAATAAGGTGAATAAAGCTAATTTACATCTGCAGTCCATGGACAGTAGTTTGTAACAAGTTTAAGAATATTAAAACCACTTACAGTACAACAATACATCATACTCAATTAAATAAAATAAAATCAGTGGTTGCATGTATGATTTTCGTTATGCACGGTTTTAAAAATATTAAAATATTATGAGATTTATGTACTAATTATGTTTTTTAATACTTAATCCTGTAAAAATAAAACATGGAAAATTAGAATTATGATAATGGTAATATAATTATTGACAAATATTAAACAAAAAATATTTAAAACAAATGCAGAATTTTTGACCAAATATAAAAGCACCAAATATACAAAAATAAATGAATAGATAAACAGATTTCATTTTATTTTATTTCATTTTATTTTAAAAAAAAAATAATTTTAGCCATATCGCCCAGAACAATTTTATTTTTGTATATTTTTGACTCTATATATTGATTTTAGAGTCATTTCTAACTTTCTTCTACTACTGTACACAATGAAAGCATTAACTCTCTACATGTTTTTTTACATTATTCATTCATTTATTCATTTTCTTATCGGCTTAGTCCCTCTATTAATCTGGGGTCGCCACAGTGGAATGAACCACCAACTTATCCAGCATATGTTTTACACAGCGGATGCCCTTCCAGCCGCAACCCATCACTGGGAAACATCCACACTCATTCACACACAGACTCATACACTACGGTCAATTTTAGCATACCTAATTCACCTGTACTGCATGTCTTTGGACTGTGGGGGAGACCGGAGCACCCGGAGGAAACCCACGCGAACACGGGGAGAACATGCAAACTCCACACAGAAATGATAACTGATCTAGCCGAGGCTCGAACCAGCGACCTTCTTGCTGTGAGGTGAACGTGCTACACACTGGGCCACCGCATCACCATTATTATTATTATTATTATTATTATTATTATTATTATTAGCATTATTTATTGCAAAGTCAAAGCTCTTTCATAAAGGATGCATAACACAAACCTCTACATGAGAATGTACTAAATTAAATGTCACTAAATGCCACCCACATCAAACCATGATCTCAATATTATACTACAATAGAGGATAGTCCACCCAAAGCTGAAAAATCTGTCACCATTTACTCACCCTTTCCTTGTTCTAAATCTGTTTTCTGCTGAACACAGAAGCAGATACTTAGAAAAATGCTAAAAATAAGTAACCATTGACTTCCATAGTATTTGTTTTTCCTATACTGCAAGTCACATGTTTCTAACATTTTTCAAAATAACTTCTTTTGTGTTTAACAGAAAAAGAAAAACAGTTGCGAGTGAGTAAATTGTGAGAACATTTTTGTTTTTAGGGTGAACTAATGCTTTAATCTGGTTTTCAAACACAACGATAGTAGTTTTTCTAACTGAGGTCAAAGCCGAAATGGTTACTAGCCCAAAGCCTTTACCCCTGAACCACCAGCACTCTTTTTTCCTGTGTGTTCGCTCTCGCTTTGCCACACAGATCAGTATTGTTTGAGGTTGTTTCGGGAGCGTGGCCTCACAGCCTTCAGCATGTGGAGCTCATTAAAAGCACCTTGAATGCAGCTCTGTGTAAAAGCGTGAGGAACAGAGCGAAAGACCTGAGCGATCCACAGAGGTGATAGAGGTTATGGGTAATTACACATTTCTGGAGATGGGATTGATGTTAAAGCCTGTGTTTAATTTAGCTGGGTGCGTGGGAGAGGTTATTAAAGGTGGCTCTTTAAACATCAGGTTAAATTTTCACTTTTGTCGATTTTTAGTTGTGTTTAAAGGGGTAGTTCACTCAAAAAATTAACATTTACTCACTATTTACTCACTCTTGTGTGGATTTTAAACCTTCATGAGTTTTGTTATTCTGTTGAACATGAAAGAAGATAATTTGAAGAATGTTGAAAACTGGTAAGCATTGACTTCCATTGTAGGAAAAACAAATGGAACTCAATGATTACAGGTTTTCAGCTTCCCTCAAAATAGCTTTTTTTGTGTTTTATGAAAGTGGTACGGTTCGGTGAGGTACAGTTTGGTATGTTTTTATGGCCGTTTCCACTGTCAAAAGGTACCAAAAAGCGAACTGTACTGTACCACTTTTTGGGTACCCTTTTAAAAGGGTACCTAGCACAACAAAAGGGTACCAAAAGGCGGAGCTAGACTCACAGCTGAACGCTATTGGTTTACAAAGAAACGTCACTAGCATGTACACAAGCCAGGAGAATGAAAACAAAGGAAAATACACAGCCGAGACATTACACCGTAATAATATATATATATATATATATATATATATATATATATATATATATATATATATATATATATATATATATATATATATATATATATATATCAGATTAGAATGTCTGGCGCGGGAAAAACAGCCGGGGGTCAGTCTATATGCGCATAATACGCGGTTATCAGGTAATCCCTAATAGAATAAATACAATACCATAAACTCGCATCACAGGCACGCTTGTGTCTGGATCCACAAGTATCGCTTTAACAGTCGAGAGGAGAGGTAACTTTACCTCCTAAACATGCCAACGGGTCAAATGCCCAAAGTTTATGTTTGGGCATTTATATATATATATATATATAATAACGAGCTATGGTCGACTTGGGGTTTGTTCTTCATACCTCACTTAAATGATCGAAGATGATTTGGCAGATCCTGGATCTCTTAATCTTGATACCTGATCTCTAGCTAATTTGGTTCTTCAAACAAGTTCTCGAATCAGATTAGAATGTACTGATCTGAGATCGTTGCGCGTGTTGTGAAGGACAGATCTATCAATCCTCGAAATCATGATCAGCAATGCAACGATTGGCTGACGGCACAGCAGCGTAATGACATCATCCGATTAATATTCAATTATCCATGTGAGCGAAATTACATTAAAATTGCAGGCTTTGCACTTTAATGTGTCAAGAGTATTTAGGCAATTTATTTAGTTTTACACTTCCGATCGGATTTTTTGTATTATAGTAGCCCAGGCCTACTCAAGTTTCTTAATCGGCGTAAGGAATTTCAATAAATCTTGCATCAAAAAGCCTTTTGATATCGGTAAGGGTGTCTGCAACTTTTCAAAGCATCAAATCACCGTCATATTAGCTGTCAAAACATGTGCATGACTGGATACATTATTATTCCTTTACTAAACAAACAAAAAACCAGTCGAATATCTTGCATGTCTATTATCAAACACAAATTGTAAAGCTGGTTCGGTACCTTAAAATAGTACATGTTTGTGTCTAAAAAGTCAATATTAATAAATGTTCTCTTTGATCCCCTTGGGCAGAACCACCCCGTTTTTGTACTTTTATTTTAGAGTGCAGATTGCATCAGTTTTATTTATATATTTTTTTTTACTTATATGTATATAAACATAAATATTATTAATAATTTAATATTAAATATTATTAAATATTATAAATTATAAATGTATATATATTTTTTTTTATTATTATTTTACTATTTTATATTTAAGTGTATATAACCCATACTGTGGGTTACTAGTGTAAAAAAAAATCAGCATTCGGTACATACTTTCAGTATCTCCTTTGCTTAAAATGAGCCGATCTAATTCTGTTTATATGAAATGAGCCTGCTCCCCAGCAGGTTTTAGCTACCAGAACTGTTGCTATGACAACAACTCTCGGATGAGTTTTGAAGAACGAAATGATCCTGGATCATGTCAAATCGTCAACAACCAAATCCAGCTAATCCACGTACGAAAAACGAAATCCTGAGCTCAAACAAACCATGTTGTCACCTTGACGAACAGCCACAAAGCCAAGAAGAACAAAATCTGCCATGTCCTGTTTTTGTTTTACTAGGTCGTCTAAAATTGTGAGTGGTTTCGCGTCTATATTTGAAATAAGGAACTTCTTGAGCTGATAATAACGTGTGCGTGATTATTGAAGTGCTTCTGATATCCAGTCCTGCCAGAAACGGACAAATGCGAGAGTGAAGAGCGAAAAAATAAAGGAGAAGCTGGAAAAAAACAAGCAGCAAATGATTCTTTTAGCAGCCTAAAACATGAACAAACTGCCATGTTTAACTATTATCAACACCTTTGTACTATTATGAACTCTGAATGACGGAATTACTCTCTAACAGAGGCTACATGTGCTGGTGAAGATTAAAGACAAAGACAGGCTATATGTTGCTTGTTGTTTTTGAACCTAAATAAGAACTAAATGTATGCTGTGTGTAGTTTATCTGTAATTGGTAACATATCGGAGACTGTAAGGGGCTGTATGTGTTCATATATGTTGCATTTATTTATTTATTTTATATAATTGCAGACGTTACAGTAGGCTATTTCACACTATCATTGATCTGCAGTTATAATCAAATTATGTTCATAGAAAGGTTAGTCATGAACATTTATACACCAGTATTTATGTGTATAAAGCATCTGTTTTGTGAGAAGTGCTTCTCATATGATATGTGAACGACCCGTACAGCTTTACTGTAGACATTCCCTCGAATGAGAATGACGTCGACTGAAACTTTGTGTCGTACACCACACCATTAGTACCCTTTTGGCAGTGGAAACCCAAGCCTGATAAAGCTGACCCGTACCGACCCATACCATACCGTACCCCTCAGTGAAAATGGGCCATAACAGAAAACAGGAAGTCAAACAGGCTTTAAAAAAGTAAAGGGTGAGAAAATGACCACAGAATTTTCATTTTTGGGTGAACTATCCCATGCAGCTTGTTATTTTATATATATATTAATGTTCTGAGTGTATTTATGTGATGATTGTGAGTTTCAATCTTTTTTTTAGGTTTTGGAAATAATGTGTTTTATATGTGGATGTGATATTCCCTTGTGCAAATTGTATTTAAATGGTGTGTTTTAGGGTTGGGCCGATAGATGATGCCATCGTCCATCGCCGATGGCCGATAGACATCACGATGCTGAGCCGGCATCGTCGATCCTCCGGCCCGCCCCCGTCGCAAACCCGCTCATGAAAAATACACACTCAGGCCCCATTTACACTAATACAGCTTACTTTTGAAATGGCATTTTAGAACGAAAATGACCCACGTCCACACTGGTGTTTCACCTAGCATTTCTGAACAGCCCTCTGTCCGCTGAAAACGCACATCACGTGACCACAGCCACACACACAGACACAGCCACACACACACACAGACACAGTCATGTGCTCGTCTGAGCTCCAGAGAACAGTGTACGTCGGACAGTTTATCAAGGATGTATCGCTGGATCGTGTCTCACTATAGTTGTTAAACGTGATATTTAATTAATTTTGCCTCTATTCAGGGCTTAATCCGGATCCGGCACCTCTAAAATCTGATCCGGCACCTCATTTTACCGATCTCCCTCCTCAACCGCCCTCCTCCCCTGTCCGCTGTTCATTTTCACCTTCTTCCGCAACTCCCCAACCCTCTTTACTTTCGTCCGCGACACCCCCGCACCGCTCACTTTCGTCCGCAAGACCCCCACGCTGCTCACTTTCGACCGCAAAACCCCCGCACCGCTCACTTTCGTCCACAAGACCCCCGCACTGCTCACTTTCGTCCGCGACACCCCTCCGCCATCCACCACACTGCAGATAAACTGATTGACAGGCGGTAATTTGTGTGTAACTTATCTTTATTTGTTTATGATTTGGTTATGGGTAAAACAAAGACCAGGTAGTTAAAACGGTGGGCTACAATAATTAATTCGTTATGAATTCATTAATTACTCATAAATAATTTATTCACTGATGCCTATGAAGACGATGCCATTGTCCATCGCTATGTTTAACATTAGACATCGTACGATGCTAAATTGGTCAACATCGCCCAACCCTAGAGTGTTTACTATGTTGTATTTACATTATAAACTAATGAAATAAGGTAATTTACTGTACAATTTTGAAATAACTTTTTTGTACATACTGTATCTTTAACAATACAATTCTGGCAACCACAGCTGCAGTTTTTTAACAGTGTTAGGCCTAGTTACAGTTGTCATGTGTCAGTTTCAGTTCACTTGGGTACAGATTAGATCATCATCCTTCATGTGTTTTTCAGTGTGGTGCTGTTGGTTTACACACTGACTTCATAAACTGTAGCTGAGAATTTGTTAAATACACCAGTGTCACTATTCATATACAGATGTTTGTTTGAATACATTTTACATCGATAATGGTGGGCTGCAATAATTAATTATATGCAATAATTATGCACACAGAGGACAGCTCGGCATGATCTTACATTTTGTCATCATGAATGTGTAAACAGCTTTAAATTCTCCTTCATGTCAGTCATAGAGACGAAATTCAGCAGGAGCACAATGTTTGGTTTAGCTCCTCAAAAAGGAATCACTATTCCTTATATAATCTCAAAGATGGGCGGGGCAGCAGCAGCTCATTAGCATTTAAAGAGACATGATTGCATATACATTTAATCTCTGTGCTTTTGTTTTGGTTTCTCACATTTATTGTTGAACCTGCTGTATGTACTTCATTCATTCATTCATTTTCCTTCAGCTTAGTCCCTTATTTATCAGGGGTTGCCACAGTGGAATAAACCGCCAACTATTCCGACAGTGGATGCCCTTCCAGCCGTAACCCAGTACTGGGAAACACCTATACACTCTGACATTCACACACACACTCACACACTACGACCAATTTAGTTTATTTAATTGACCTATAGCCCATGTGTTTGGACTGTGGGGTAAACCGGAGCACCCTGAGGAAACCCACGCCAACACGGGGAGAACATGCAAACTCCATACAGAAATGCCAACCGACCCAGCCGAGGCTCGAACCAGCTACCTTCTTGCTGTGAGGAAATGAGTCACCATTGATATCAATAGTAAGAAAAAAAACATAAAGGTTAATGGCTGCTCCTTTTCCATTCTTCAAAATATCTTAACCTCCTAGGGCTTGAGTGTCCACATACGTCGTGGACAGCATGTTTTAGCTCTTAAGTGGCTATTTAAAATACTTTGAATGTTTTATATTTTGTTACAGACATACAGTGTCATCCTGCAACTGTTTTGCAGCATATGAAATGTCCCAAACCCTATTTTTAACTGTCCAAAATGGGGGGAAAATGTTGTTTTTACTCTCTGATAGTCAAAGCAAGTAAAAAAAAAATGTATGTGTTATATATGCGTTAAAAAACAGTCAGGAAAAAGTGTTTTATGTAAATTCTGACCACGAGTCCACATATATGGACATCATTTTTCTCTAAAAGTACATCATATCAAAAGATGATACTTAGGTTTTATTCTAATTAGGTTCCAATAAGCCCAAATAGCAAAGAGAAATAAAAAATTCATGTAAAAAAAACACCTTGGGCCTTAAGAGGTGTTAATCATGTGTTCAACAGAAGAAACTCATTTTCAAGAACTGGACAAAGTTGAGGGTGAGGACATTTTCTGCACAAACTACCCTTTTAAAACATGCGCTGTCTGAGTGTGTAAAGCTGACTAAAAGTTCCTCGTAAACAAGAAAGGGAAGTTCACACATTCAGCTATAACCAGTGGCCTGAAAAAAATATCGAACCTCCAAACTTCTATCTAAGAAACACATGCAGAGATTGGCCTTTATCAGCAAGACCACATGTAAATGTTGCAATGATCTGCTGTCTTAGGCAAAGGCCTCGACTTTTGACATCTGAGGAACTCGTGATGCTTCCAGAAAAACAAACTAATGTCTGAATGCCTCTGTTCATCATTTTAAACAGAACATTTAAGCCCCCAATGAATATTTTTTGGCTTTTACCATGAATATGTCAGCCTGGAAGTAAAGACAACTCTGACATTAGTTTCTAAGCACATTATAAAAGCTAGAAAAAAATAATGCAGCCTGAAACACATTATAAAGACTATGGGCATACTGTACCTTTTTGAAAATATGCAAATTTCACAAGTCATTTAGAATTAAAAGTTACCTTTTTTAATCTATTCAGACAATTTCTAGGTTTGACGAGAGCACTTTTAGCTTAGCTTAGCATAGATCATTGAATCGGATTAGACCATTAGCATTTTACTCAAAAAAGAAAAGAGATAATTAACCTTTTAATTATCTGCACGATTTTGGAAAAAACTATATTTTTGTTTTTCTGCGATATACATTGCGATATGAATATAATTTCACAATATGACTAATAACTCTATTTGGAAAGAATTCATAACTTTATATTGATTGTGAGGATTTTGTACCTGCGTAAAATATATATAAATATATATATAAAATAACATATTACAAGCATAAACTAATAAAAACATAGATACAAATTAAACAAACAGTGCTTTATGGTTTTCTGGATGAGTCTGAGGCACAGAAATGAAAAGATCAAATGTAAATAACACTAAAATCTTTCATAAAAGTATTCAACAACATCCATTCTTGTCTTTGGACAAATTTGAAAAACGTTTGTGATCCACTTCAGACGAAAGTTGCTATTTTACAGGCCAATATTCATTCATTCATTCATTTTCTTGTCGGCTTTGTCCCTTGCGGGGTTGCCACAGTGGAATGAACCACCAACTTATCCAGCACGATTTTACGCAGCGGATGCCCTTCCAGCCGCAACCCATCTCTGGGAACTTCCACACACACATTCACACTCATACACTATGGACAATTTAGCTTACCCAATTCACCTGTACTGCATGTCTTTGGACTGTGGGGGAAACCGGAGCACCCGGAGGAAACCCACGCGAACCCAGGGAGAACATGCAAACTCCACACAGAAACGCCAACTGACCCAGCCCAGCCGAGGTTCGAACCTGCGACCCAGCGACGTTCTTGCTGTGAGGCAACAGCACTACCTACTGCGCCACTGGGTTGCCCTACAGGCCAATATGAGTAACTATATTCTGGCGTAATATTCTAGGAACAATGATATTGACAAATCGTTAAATATATTTATAAACTGCTTTTAAACAAAACTTACTTTGAGTAAAAAGTTTATGCATACAACTAGGGCTGAGCAATTTGGCCTAAAATCAAAATCTTGATTAACTGAACATTTTGACTCAATTATGATTAATAAACGAATATTTTTATTATTATTATTATTTTTTTATTATTTATTTATTTATTTATTAAACGAATATTTTTATTTTTATTTTATTTTATTTATTTTTTTAAAAAAATTTTTTATTATGATATTTAATTTTTTATTTTTTTATTATTTTATTTATTTATTTGTTTTTATTTATTATTATTTTTTATTATTTATTTATTTATTTATTAAATGAATATTTTTATTTTTATTTTATTTTATTTATTTTTTTTATTTATTTTTTTATTATTATATTTATTTTTTTATTTTTTTATTATTTTATTTATTTATTTGCTTGCCCTCATAGTTCACTGACAAGTTTTGCACAGTAAATATGCTCACATATTACGAGTGAGAGATTTCTAAATGAAGGGTGCATTACTTGATTTTAAAATAATTGAAGGTAACACATACTATCTACTATCTATGATTATTTGTTGAACATCAATGTTTTTCATATTAAAAGAAGAAAATAAGCAGTATCTCTTCTGAATAAAACTCTTGTATATCCTGTAACAGGGTTTCTGCAGATATCATAATGTCAAATTTAAGACTTTTTAAGACCTTTTTAAGACCGTTAAGTATTACATTTAAGACCTATATCACAATATCAAAAACACGCATACACATAAAGAGAAAATACAAAAATCCCAAAATTAGTGGTAAAATAAACGTATTTAAATTGAACAGTACTAAAGACAGGTTAGATGCACCATTGAACTACAGAAAAAAATCAAACAAACAAACATCTTAAGTCTGATTTATACTTTCGCTTGGCGCCACATCGTGCCCCTCACGAAACGGACGAGGCTTTTATACTTGACGCGTTTGCCATTGAGATATTCTTTCAAACTTCAGAGTTTTGAATCTGCCACTATGCTGACACAAAGGCGTTTATAGCTCCACCCTCTTTTGAATAGAGCACAATCTCATTTGAATTTAAAGCGACAGTCACCAAAATATACGCACATTTGGGATCAAAGCCTAAAAGGGGCAGTTTCAAAGAAATATAAAACATTATTTGTGAGGTCAAACTTTACACACACACTCTAGGACATCACTTATTTTACATCTTGTAAAAAGGGGCATCCTTTAAAGGATCTTCAGTTGACATTTAAATGATAATTTGAACATTTTAGCCTACAGTAAATGTACGATCACAATGCTTACTGACCCTAGATCAGAAGAGTGGATCTGAGCTTGCCTTCTTGTTAACGTTTTCAACCACAATAAAACACTGTAATTCAATTCTCACTTGCAAGATCTACACATTCCAATGCTTTACAGAAAGAGACGTCATCTGATCATTTAAGGAAGTTTAAAAGCTTTCACCTCAAGCATCCGGTCTCATATCCTCACCACAAAATGCATTACTGTGCATTGGGCTTTCAATACATGCAGAATAAAATCAGATAATGTGATTTGTAATGCCCTTAAGATCTTAAGTGTATTGCTAATCATTACTTAACTTTTACATGATCTGTAAATCTTAGCCAGTTGCTCTCAGACTTATGCAATAAGGCCCTCACTTTCAGGATATGAGAAGCCTTGTGCAATCCTGACTGAATCTTCTCACACCAATAAAATATTATGTATTTATTTAAGCAAATGTATGTAGGTCAAAGATGAGCCTTCTGTGGAATCAGCATTAAATTACATTTACAAATGTTATTTTATTTGCATAAGTGTCCACAATAATCAGTCGAATATCTTTCATCAAAAAAATTCATAAAATGGGTGAAATAACCATTGTTTTTCATATAAACTAATCATTTTTATCTGATCTGTGCATAATAAAACATAGAAAAGAATAAGTAATCATAATAAATTTGATTATATTTTTATAATAATACAAATGTCCTAATGATAAATGGGTGGTTATTTGAAGGATAAATAAAATATAAAAATTTATAATAAATTAAAATTAATTGGTATTGTGAGGCCAAACTGCAACTAAATAGTTTAATAATAAACTGTAATATAAAATATGAACTGTAGAACATAATAATTTGTCATCTCAAATGTTATAAATATGCCTTAAAAGATTTTTCGACATGCTCTATTGTTACACGAACTGACATTTTAGCGAGTGTCTGCATTAAGTTTTAAAAAAATGTATGACAGAAACTATGAAAGTATGATGAAAATTAAGTAAAATCTCAAAATTTAAAGCTGTAACTTATGTTTTGATGCTTAACACCACTTATTTTATTTGAGTTACCTCAAGAAAATGTGTAATTGTTTGCTAAACAATAACATACAGTTATACAGCTGCTCCGGTTTCCCCGACAGTCCAAAGACATGCAGTACAGGCGAATTGGGTATGCTAAAATTGTCTATGAGTGTAAATGAGTGTGTATGGATGTTTCCCAGGGATGGGTTGCAGCTGGAAGGGCATCCGCTGTGTAAAACATGTGCTGGATAAGTTGGTGGTTCATTCCGCTGTGGCGACCTCGGATTAATAAAGGGACTAAGCCGAAAAGAAAATGAATGAATGATTTATACAGCTAAATATTATTATTACTATTATAATTAATAATACAAATAATATTAATAATAATAATAAACAGGCTATGTTTAGGGTTAAATGAGTTACACTTATTAAACATACCTTAAGACATTTTAATTAAGCAACAAGCCTGTTTGCAATTCACAGCTTTTATATTTGGCTTGGAAAATATCATGAATTAATTTTGATGCTGGCTTGATTCCTGGCTTGATTCCTGTCTTGGTTTCAAAATGCCATCTGAAAACCATGGACCAGCCAGGGAAACCAATAAAACCAGTGTAGATCTGCTTAAATCTGTGCATGATGGGATTATTAGGAATAACAGACACAACTGAAAACTGGACGTAATGGATTACTGCATCAGCAACTGGGAACAAACACGTTTAAAGCCTAAAAAATGTCACTCTAGACACATGTATAAACTATTTTCCGCCAAAATAAAAGGTTTGTTTTAATATTGATAAGTTTAACATGTTAAACATGTTATTAACATGCTCGACTTATTATTTTCGAGACCACAAATGTGGAAGAAGGTCTCAAAACTTTGGGAGCTGACTAAACAGACAGCAAGTAGCCTACAGCATTTGGTTTTATACTTTCAGACTTTCCCCTTTGAAGAATATTTTCAGAAAGGTATTGTTTGCAAATTCTAAATAGGGAAATCATATTAGCAGTACAACAATTGTTCACAGTCAGTAAAATAGTGTTAATGTTGTTACGATTTAGGCCAAGAAGCATGGTAAACCATGACAAATAATTGTCACTGTTAGAAATGAGCGAATGTAGGAATTTAAAACCAAATCTACCTCAATGAACAACAGAACCAACTGAAAACTATAGACTTTATAGATTATTGCATCAACAACTGGCAACAAACACATTTAAAGTCTAAACAAATGTCCCTCTAGACACATGTATAAACTATTTTAAGTCTAAATAAAAGGTTTGTTTACATTATTGAGAAGTTTACGATTTCGAAAACTTACTAATGAACTGCTCGACTAGTTATTTTTGTCAGTTTCCTACAAATTAGAAACTGAGATAGCCTATTATATTCACAGATTCTGACTTCCTCCTTAATAATATAATTTAAAGTAGCTACAACATTGTTAACAGTCAATTAAAGTGTTAATGTTGCCTTAAACTGAATCTTACATGCGGTTTTAGACCCATTATTCAAAGTAGCGTGGTAAACACTATTCATATATAGTTGTCCCTGTTCAGAAATGAGCGAATGTAGAAATATTAAACCAACTCTACCTCAATTAATAACAGACAAAACTGAAAACTATAGACGTAACGGATTATTGCATCAACATGGCAACAAGCGCATTTACACTTACAAATGTCACTCTAGACACATGTATAAACTATTTTACCCCTGAATAAAAGTTTTGTTTGCATTTTCATTAAGTTTATGATCTCTACAACCTACTTATGAACTGCTCGACTTTTTTTTATTTTCACCTGAAGACCACAAATATAGAAGTTAAGATAAAGTTGGTTTTATATTCACACATTTGGACTTTCTCCTTAATCATTTCAGAAAAGGATTCTTTGCAAATTCTAAGCAGGGAAATCATATTAGCAGCCAATGACTATCAAAGTAGCAACAACATGGTTAACAGTCAATTAAATAGTGTTAATGTTGTTTTGAAGTCAATCTTACATGCGATTCTGACCCAATATTCAAAGTAACTTTGTAAACACTATACAGTGTTGTCACTGTTCAGAAATGAGCAAATGTAGGAATATAAAACCAAGTTTACCTCTAATAACAACCGAAACAAATGAAAACTATAGACTTTATGGATTATTCCATCAACAACTGGCAACAAGCACGTTTAAAGTCTAAGCAAATGTCATTCTAGACACGTGTCTAAACTATTTCAAGTCTAAATAAAAGGTTTGTTTACATTATCGATAAGTTTACAACTTAGAAAACTTACTTATGAACTGCTCGACTTGTTATTTGTCAGTTTTCTACAAATTAGAAACTGAGATAGCCTATTATATTCGCAGATTCGGACTTTCTCCTTAATAATTTAATTTCAGAAAAGTATTGCAAATGCTGAATAGGAAATCATATTAGCAGCCAATGACTATCAAAGTAGCTACAACATTGTTGACAGTCAATTAAATAGTGTTAATGTTGTTTTGAAGTCAATCTTACATGCGATTTTGGACCCAATATTCAAAGTAACTTTGTAAACAATACACAGTTGTCACTGTTCAGAAATGAGCGAATGTAGGAATATAAACCAAGTTTACCTCTATTAACAACCGAAACAAATGAAAACTATAGACTTAACAGAATATTGCATCAACAACTGGCAACAAGCACGTTTAAAGTCTAAACAAATGTCATTCTAGACTAATTCAAGTCTAAATAAAAGGTTTATTTACATTATCGATAAGTTTACGACTTCAAAAACTTACTTATGAACTGCTCGACTTGTTATTTGTGTCAGTTTTCTACAAATTAGAAACTGAGATAGCCTATTATATTCGCAGATTCAGACTTTCTCCTTAATATTATAATTACAGAAAAATGTTCCTTGCCAATTCTGAATGGGTATATCATATTAGCGGCCAATGACTATCAACGTAGCTACAACATTATTGTTAACAGTGAATTAAATAGTGTTAATGCTGTTTTGAAGTCAATCTTACATGTGATTTCAGACACAATATTCAAAGTAGGGTGGTAAACAATATAGTTGTCACTGTTAAAAAATGAACAAATGTAGGAATATAAAACCAAACCTCAATTAACAATAGAGGCAAATGAAAACTATAGACTTTGTGGATTATTCCATCAACAACTGGCAACAAGCACGTTTCAAGTCTAAACAAATGTCATTCTAGACACGTGTCTAAACTATTTCAAGTCTAAATAAAAGGTTTGTTTACATTATCGATAAGTTTACAACTTAGAAAACTTACTTATGAACTGCTCGACTAATTGTTTGTCAGTTTTCTACAAATTAGAAACTGAGATAGCCTATTATATTCGCAGATTCGGACTTTCTCCTTAATAATTTAATTTCAGAAAAGTATTGCAAATGCTGAATAGGAAATCATGTTAGCATCCAATGACTATCAAAGTAGCTACAACATTGTTGACAGTCAATTAAATAGTGTTAATGTTGTTTTGAACTGAATCTTACATGCGATTTTGGACCCAATATTCAAAGTAACATTGTAAACAATACACAGTTGTCACTGTTCAGAAATTAGCGAATCTAGGAATATAAACCTAGTTTACCTCTAACAACCGAAACAAATGAAAACTATAGACTTAACCGAATATTGCATCAACAACTGGCAACAAGCACGTTTAAAGTCTAAACAAATGTCATTCTAGACTAATTCAAGTCTAAATAAAAGGTTTATTTACATTATCGATAAGTTTACGACTTCAAAAACTTACTTATGAACTGCTCGACTTGTTATTTGTGTCACTTTTCTACAAATTAGACACTGAGATAAACTATTATATTCGCAGATTCAGACTTTCTCCTTAATATTATAATTACAGAAAAATGTTCCTTGCCAATTCTGAATGGGTATATCATATTAGCGGCCAATGACTATCAAAGTAGCTACAACATTATTGTTAACAGTCAATTAAATAGTGTTAATGCTGTTTTGAAGCCAATCTTACATGCGATTTCAGACACAATATTCAAAGTAGCGTGGTAAACAATATATATAGTTGTCACTGTTCAAAAAATGAACAAATGTAGGAATATAAAACCAAGTTTACCTCAATTAACAATAGAGACAAATGAAAACTATAGACTTTATGGATTATTCCATCAACAACTGGCAACAAGCACGTTTCAAGTCTAAACAAATGTCATTCTAGACACGTGTCTAAACTATTTCAGGTCTAAATAAAAGGTTTGTTTACATTATCGATAAGTTAACAACTTAGAAAACTTACTTAGGAACTGCTCGACTTGTTATTTGTGTCCGTTTTCTACAAATTAGAAACTAAGATAGCCTATTATATTCACAGTATTGAATTATTGAAAAATTGTATTGCAAATGCTGCAATAGGAAATCATCTTAGCAGCCAATGACTATCAAAGTAGCTACAACATTGTTGACAGTCAATTAAATAGTGTTAATGCAGTTTAGAACTGAATCTTACATGCGATTTAGACCCAATATTCAAAGTAGCGTGGTAAACAATATACATATATAGTTGTCACTGTTAAAAACGAACGAATGTAGGAATATTAAACTAACTTTACCTCAATAATAACAGACACAACTGAAAACTAAAGACGTAACGGATTATTGCATCAACAACTGGCAACAAGCGCGTACAAATATCACTCTAGACACATGTATAAACTATTTTAGCCCTGAATAAGAGGTTTGTTCTGATATCGATAAGTTTACTATTTAAAAAGCTTACTTATGAACGCTCGACTTGTATTTTGCCAGTTTCCCCCTTAAGACCACAAGTGTGGTGGGTCTTCTCAAAACTTAGCGAGCTGACTAACGTTACACAGACAACATTTTGGGTCATAAATCAACTTACCAGGATGCTCCTTTGTAGGTCTGCTGTTAAAACACACACACCGTTAGTACGTGAAGCGGTAGGCTAGTTTGTGGTCGGTAATCCCCCCCTGTCCCCCAGATCGAGCAGTACGCGGTTTAGTCACATCCTAGAAGCAGAGTCGCGTTATGAAGCGTTATGACGTTACGAGTGCTCCTCAAAAGGGAGGTGCCGTTAAGACTTTTCGGTTCACGGTAGTCCTTGTTGAAAAGCTAATACGAAAGTCAACCACTATTTTTGCCTCCCAGTAAAATGAGTGTGCTGCGGTCGCTGGTTTCGGGAGACTCTGGGCACAGGGAACATCATACTGCACAGAGTGTACCTCGGTTTATTAAAGAAGACTGGTCGACTGCGCATGCGCACATGGGTGTTGGATGGTCGTGAAGGAAAGTAGTTTATTTGAGATTAGGAAAAAACTATTATGATTTTTTTTGTGTGTGCTGGTACACCCATGGGATAGATTGTGACATTTACTCTCTATTGTGTTCTTACTAATGTGTTCAATGAATTGTAACTTTCAGATAGGATGAATTCAGGTACATTGGGACACGTTTTGTCACTAAGATGAACAAATTTAACCTGAATTTAAAATCTATTTTTCTGTCCACATGGTTTAACAGAAATATAATTGGGATTCTCTCAATTTTTGATAAGTCTGGCAACTTCTTGTCTTATGAACAATTTATGTGTAATTATAATTTTTCATTACCCTTTAAAGAATTGAATGCTGTGCAAAAAGCAATCCCTTTAGGCCTAATTCAACTTATAAAATCTCATTTAATTTTTAATGAAAATGATATTAATGAACCAGAGTTTAACTTAAATGGAATTAGTCTATTTGACAAAAAAAAAAACTGTCATAATAAAAATATTCGACAAATTTTCCAAAATAAAAAGTATAATGTTCCTAAGGGCAAATTTTACTGGGCATCCTTCATTGACCTAATAGACTGGAAAAAACCTGGCTATTACCTCATAAGTACTGCATTCCCAATAAAACAAAAGAGGTTCATTTTAAAACTCCTCATAAAATATATCCAGTGAATAGTACTTTGGCAAAGTATATGGAGGTTGATAGTTCATGCTCATTTTGTAAAACTGAAGACGAAACCCTGATTCACATATTTTTTCAGTGTGAAAACACAAAAAGCTTTTGGAATAGCTTATATCTCCATATAGGTAATTACACTGCTTCTTCCTGACCCTTTCAACACCAAGATATTATTTGTTACTATAAAGGTAAAACTGATATATCAGAGAACTACATTATTAACTTTTATATTTTGTATGGAAAATATTTTATTCACAAACAAAAATTATCGAATTCGCAACCTTTTTCACATTTTTAAATTGAAATTGATGTTTTTACAGTTTTTCTCAGTCGCTTTGGTGCATTTCTCACAACACTATTTACATTTGCACAACAGTTAATGCATTTCTCAAAACAATTAGTCATTTGTGCACATCACAGTAGCAGTTTCGCATTCCTTTCAACAAATTGCAAATGCTTTTGGACATGCATCAATTGCTTTCATACAACTCTCTGCTGTTTGTAACATTATCATTTGCTTATGTCATGTCAGTCAAAATTAACTAAACTTGCGTCTGCTGAATAGTCATTCCATATAAAACTAACAGTCCTCATTTCATTACTTGAGTCATTACATACACAAATGTTGAACTAGTTGTCAAAATCTGTCAAGCTCATTTTATTTAAAAACTTTAAATCTTTTTTTTCCACTGAAAATGTCTTCTAAATTGAACAATTTCATGAATGATTTACAGACCTGTGTATGTTGTAGGTTCAGTTCCAATATGTACTGCAATGTTGTCTACAGTTGTGCACAGCTCTACCCAAAGAAAGTTTGTTTGTTGTAAAAAAGGGTGTATTTATTCTTTTGCACAATGCTGTGAATAAATTAGAATTGTAAAGAGCAAATGCAGTAAACATGTGAAACATACATATTCAGTGTCTTGTACTCAAGACACTCACTAAATGCAGTGATGTCTAACTTTACTGTAGTTTTCAAATGGCTGTGCTAATAGTATATAGTGCTGTCTTGAGCATTTTCAGGAAGTGTCACAAAAATCTGACTTATTTGCATTGGAATAAATATCCAGAGTAAAGTGTCCTAATGAAAACATGACTAAGCCATTTGACTATCTTGTTCATAAACAATGGTGTCAGGACTTTTCATTTTGATGACACTGACACTTTCATTGACATCAATACTTGCTTTTGAGGAATGAGCTCTCCATTTTGAGCAAGTGACTCGCTTTTGCAGGTTATCCACTAGGTTTTGCAGTTTGCACTAATTGTTTTGAGAAATGCATTAACTGTTGTGCAAATGCCAAAGCCACTGAGAAAAACTGTAATAAATCTCTTAGACTGGATAAAAACAAGAAAAGTGATAGATTCTTGGATTATTATGATAATGTTTTTGGAAATATCACGGATACATAAGTCCTTCTTTCCTCTTGCTGTATTTGTGTTATTTATGTATCTTTTTAATTTATTTTAAAAAAAATTGTCTTTTTGTCTTTTTTTTTTCTTTACAGTTTCATGTGTGTTTATAATATTTTTTAACCTGATCTGTTAAGTTATAATCATTGTTATTATCATTGTCCTTTTTGTGTAAGGTTGGAATTTGTATGTTTTTTATTGAAGTCATTAAAAAAATAAAACATAAAAAAAAAAAAAAAAAAAAGATTAACCTGAATTCACCCTAAATGGAAGAAAAGAAAGTCAGACAGACGGACGGACAGACAGGCAGGCAGGCAGACAGACAGATAGGCAGGCAGGCAGAGAGACAGACAGGCAGACAGGCAGGCAGACAGACAGACAGACAGACAGACAGACAGACAGACAGACAGACAGACAGACAGACAGACAGACAGACAGACAGACAGACAGACAGACAGACAGACAGACAGATAGATAGATAGATAGATAGATAGATAGATAGATAGATAGATAGATAGATAGATAGATAGATAGATAGATAGCAATATAGATAGATAGATAGATAGATAGATAGATAGATAGATAGATAGATAGATAGATAGATAGATAGATAGATAGATAGATAGATAGATAGATAGATAGCAATATAGATAGATAGATAGATAGATAGATAGATAGATAGATAGATAGATAGATAGATAGATAGATAGATAGATAGATAGATAGATAGATAGATAGATAGATAGCAATATAGATAGATAGATAGATAGACAGACAGACAGACAGACAGACAGACAGACAGACAGACAGACAGACAGACAGACAGACAGACAGACAGACAGACAGACAGACAGACAGATAGATAGATAGATAGATAGATAGATAGATAGATAGATAGATAGATAGATAGATAGATAGATAGATAGCAATATAGATAGATAGATAGATAGATAGATAGATAGATAGATAGATAGATAGATAGATAGATAGATAGATAGATAGATAGATAGATAGATAGATAGATAGATAGATAGATAGATAGCAATATAGATAGATAGATAGATAGATAGATAGATAGATAGATAGATAGATAGATAGATAGATAGATAGATAGATAGATAGATAGATAGATAGATAGATAGATAGCAATATAGATAGATAGATAGATAGATAGATAGATAGACAGACAGACAGACAGACAGACAGACAGACAGACAGACAGACAGACAGACAGATAGATAGATAGATAGATAGATAGATAGATAGATAGATAGATAGATAGACAGATAGACAGATAGACAGATAGACAGATAGACAGATAGATAGATAGACAGACAGACAGACAGACAGACAGACAGACAGACAGACAGACAGACAGACAGATAGATAGATAGATAGATAGATAGATAGATAGATAGATAGATAGATAGATAAAATGACAGACATACAGACAGACAGACAGACAGACAGACAGACAGACAGACAGACAGACAGACAGACAGACAGACAGACAGACAGACAGACAGACAGACAGAAAAATAGAATAAAATGAAAAAGTAACCTCAACAGCACAGTGACAGCCACAGCCTGGTGAAAAAAAACCACAAACAAAATTCTGCAAAGTATCACCCAGAAAAGGGAAATTTTTTCTGAGAAGGCTGTCAGTGAAATTTGAATTTGTCTTTCCTCCAGTGCATACTCCACAAAAGTCAAACAGGTTCACTCTTCATCACTGAATTGCGTTAGTTATGTCAGTATTAGTTTATGTTCTATACATCATCTGCAAAGATGGGAGAGAAATTATATTATTAATTTACAAAAGGTTATATAATACATGCATGTTTTCATAACTATGAACACCTCATGTCTCCCACTGCTGTTGTGAAACTGTTAATTAAGTAGTGTGATAATGCTATTTTATATCTATTGGATAATAAAATTATTAATCAGTCAATTTTTTTATCAGTTAATTAATATGATCAACATTTATTGTAAGAGCCAGTTATGTGTAATTCATTTGTGATGATAATTTAGTTAAAAAGGTTATGTAATGTGAAGTGGGCACTGACAACGGAGGTGCGGATCCAAATGCAGGTTTATTGAGAATGGTCAGCACAGGGGCAAACAGACGTATACAGGCAAATCCAGATTCGTAGTCAAAATAACAGGCGAGTGGTCAAAAGGCAGGCAGCAGACAAGAATAAACAATAAAACAAAGCGAGTGTCAAAACCAGCAAGACAAACGCATTGTAATGTCACAGAAACAGATAACAAGAATCAACAACTTCTGTGTGTTTGTATGCTGTCTTTATAGTCTTTGTAATCAGTCTTTGAGTAGCTCCCAGCTGTGTGTGTCCATGGAGACTTGGAGCAGGTGTGTGTGTGTGTTGCATGACAGGACTTGTAGTTCATATGAGACAGGATTGTAGTCCATGTAAATGTGAATGTTTTCCAGTGATCTATGAAGGTTACTTAGATTGCTGGTGATCATGACTAGTTAAAACATGGTGAAAATTGATATTGAAATGTAATAAGAACTCTGATTGTATTGTCTAAAATGAATAATTTACTAATTAATGCAATTTAAAATCTTTTTTTTTTTTTGGTATTTTTTGGCTTCCGGCAGTAATATGTCATGATGTCATTAGTTTGTACATTTAGGTCAGATTGCAGCTATGTGTGTTGGTTTTTTGACCATTATATCGAGTCTATTTTACCTTTGCATTTTGCAATTTTTCAGTAAACCCTTTTTAAAAGAAGGTTCAGTCTTACTCGCGTCCTTTCAAATACTGGTTGTTTGACTAGCTGCAAAAGGTGGTACATAAGGATGAGCATGAAAGGTGTGCCACTACATTTATTTTAATTGTTTTATTTATATATTTTATGAAAACGGTAAAGCGAAAGAGCTTTGAACACTGAGTTTTTGCACTAGCCTATATAAATCATGAAGAATACATATATCAACAAAAAAGGTACTCTAAGCATAAAAGGGATTTATTTATACATACCTTAAAATGTATCATGTTGATGTATGGGACCTGCTCTGTGTAACTTCAGTTGTGGTTTGAATGAGTTAATCAGTGCATTGATATGTTAAGAAGAACAACCAAAATACAGTCTAGAGTGGTTTGGCAATCATTGCATCAATAGCTAAACCAACTCCATATTAAAAATACAACCCAAGTTTTTTCATAGTTGGACGCTACTCAGTGTTTACTGTCTGTGGCTTCAGCACAATGATATCTAATATTGACAACTTGGTTTTTAATTTATAATCATATTACAGTTTCATATTACGATGGCTCAGTGGTTAGCACTGTCGCCTGACAGCATGAAGGTTGCTGGTTCGAGTCCCAGCTGGGCTAATTGGCATTTCTGTGTGGAGTTTGTATGACATTAAATGACATCTCCGGGTGTTCCGGTTCCCCCACAGTCCAAACATATGCACTATAGGTGAATTGATGAACTAAATTGGCCGTAGTGTATAAGTGTGTGAGAATGTGAGTGTGTATGGGTGTTTCCCAGTACTGGGTTGTGGCTTGAAGGGCATCCGCAGTGTAAAACATATGCTGGAATAGTTGGCGGTTCATTCCGCTGTGGCTATCTCTGATAAATAAGGGACTAAGCCGAAGGAAAATGAATGAATGAATGAATTAGTTTCCTGGAAGCTTTATTAAAAGACAGAACATCATAAGATATCAAATTGATCCATTTCTCTCTCCATTCGCTTGTCATCATGCATTCATTTATTAATTTTCTTTTTGGCTTAGTCCTTTTATTAATCCGGGGTCGCCACAGTGGAATGAACTGCCAACTTATCCAGCATATGTTTTACGCAGCGGATGCCCTTCCAGCTGCAACCCATCTCTGGGAAACATCCATACACACTCATTCACACACATACACTACGGACAATTTAGCCTACCCAATTAACCTGTACCGCATGTCTTTGGACTGTGGGGGAAACCGGACCACCCGGAGGAAACCCACATGAACGCAGGGAGAACATGCAAACTCCACACAGAAATGCCAACTGACCCAGCCGAGGCTCGAACCAGCGACCTTCTTGCTGTGAGGCGACAGCGCTACCTACTGCGCTACTGCGTCGCCCTGCTTGTCATCATATATTATCTACTGTATCATGAAAGATAAAGAGATGATCTTTAGCAGGTCTTAAAATTTAAACAACAATGTATGAAGATAAATAAGTCAGGAGAGCTTATCAAATGCAAAAACTGATCATGAGTGTGATCAGTGTGTTGGTCTGGAGCTTTACACTCGTCCCACAGCTAAACCTGATCCAAAACTCAGCCCCGAACAAGACAACGATCCAAAACTCAGCAGCAAAATCTACAACACAACAGCTGAGGAAGAAGAAAACACATAACATCAAGCAGCTCAATAGTGCAGTCAAAGTCCACAGCTCATCCTGACTGAAATCCCGCAGAATGACACTCTGTCAGATGTCATGTGATGTTGTTCATCTCAGATTTTATCTCAGACATTTCAAAAGGGACCTATTATGCCTCTTTTTACAAGCTGTAAAATAAGTCTCTCATGTCTCTAGAGTGTGTGTGTAACGTTTCAGCTCAGAATATAACACAGATAATGTTTTATAACTCTCTGAAACTGACCCTTTCAGGCTTTGATCCTAATTGTGCCGTTTTGGTGACTGTCGCTTTAAATTCAAATGAGATTGTGTTCAAAAGAGGGCGGAGCTATAAATGCCTTTCTGTCAGCATAGTGGCAGAATTAAAAACAAAACTAATCAGAATCAGAAAGAGCTTTATTGTCAGGTATGTTCACACATACAAGGAATTTGTTTTGGTGACAGAGCTTCTACAGTGCAACAGAATTACAGAGACAGGACTAAAAACAGATAATAAATATATTTAAAAAAGTAATGAATGCAAATATACAAATTGACAAGTGTATGTACAGCTATATTACTATATACAACATTATATGTGCAGCTGTTATGTGCAAATTGGCATGTAAAGTGTGTTGTTAAATAAGTGCATGTGTGTATAAAAGTGTAGCAGGTAGTGATGTTGGTTCCACAATTACTATCATCAAGTGTTCATGAGATGGATTGCCTGAGGGAAGAAACTGTTTCTGTGTCGGGCTGTTCTGGTGCGCAGTGCTCTGTAGCGTCGACCAGAAGGTAACAGTTCAAAGAGGCAGTGTGCTGGGTGTGAGGCGTCCAGAGTGACCCATCTGCTCGCTCTGGATAAGTACAGTTCTTGGAGAGTAGGGAGGGTTGTACCAATGATTCGCTCAGCAGTCTGAACTATTCGGCGTAGTCTTCGGAGGTCAGATTTGGTAGCTGAGCTAAACCAGACAGTTGATGTGCAGATGACTGATTCAATGATGGAGGTGTAGAACTGTTTCAGCAGCTCCTTTGGGAGGTTGAACTTCCTCAGTTGAACTTCCTCAGCTTTTTTGACAATGGAGTCAATGTGAGTGTCCCACTTCAGGTCCTGAGAGATGGTGGTGCCCAGGAACCTGAATGACTTCACTGCTGCCACAATGCTGCCCATGATGCTCAGTGTGGGGAGAGCAGGGGGGTTTCTCCTGAAGTCCACTATCATCTCCACTGTTTTGAGCGTGTTCAGCTCCAGGTTGTTGTGATTGCACCAGACAGCCAGCTCCTTAACATCCTGTCTGTAAGCACACTCGTCACCGTCCTGAATGAGGCCGATAAATGTGATGTCATCTGCAAATTTCAGGAGCTTGACAGAGGAGTCTTTTAAGTGCAGTCATTCGTGTACAGGGAGAAGAGCAGTGGGGAGAGGACACACCCCTGGGGGGCGCCAGTGCTGATTGTGCGGGTACTGGATGAGAATTTTCCCACCTTCACCAGCTGCTGCCTGTCGGTTAGGAAGCTGTTGATCCACTGACAGACAGAGGTGGACACGGAGAGCTGAGTTAATTTGGGCAGAAGTTTTGGGATGATGGTGTTAAAAGCCGAGCTGAAGTCAACAAATAAGATCCTCACATAGGTCCCGGGTCTGTAGGTGTTGCAGAACATGCAGTCCCATATTGGCATATCTTAATGAGGGAGAGATGGTTGCTAGTGCGCGGGTCTTTCCCACTCTGATGACATGTACAAAGGGAGAATGTCAATCAGAGTGTTTCTGCAGACTGTTTTAATCAAGTCTGATTATAAAAATATAGAATTAATACATGTTTGCCATTAGAAGCTGCTTATGCTCACAACTGTTGCCACACGACTCCCTTATAAATGTGATTCTTGCATAATAGGTCACCTTTAAGACCTACTAAAGATCATATAGAGAGCGATGAGCTTTTAATACTTGGCATTATATTTGTTGTACAGTAATATACAACTGTATATTACTGTTGTACAGTAAATGCTATTTATATCTACAGCTGTGCGACTTTCCTTCAGCGCACTTGTATATATGAGTGCGTTCATCAGAATAAGAGTATTATTTAAACATTTTTGTGGAGTATATTACACAAGGACTTCCTCTAATCCCAGCTTGACCTAAAATCAGAGAGAGAAGCGTGCGCCTTCAGCTCATGCATTGTGATTTTTCTATTGCTATCGACTGTAGGATTCAGTTAGCAAGGTGTATTTATAAAAATCTTTATAACAAAGGGAGGATATCCTATTTAAACAAATGTATAAGCGGAAAAATGTCTGGAATGCCACTGATGTCATTAGCATACAGTTCATACAGTTAAAGGCCAAATTAGGAGCCCGACTGTGAAACACATTTCTAATCATAATAGTTTTAATAACTAATATCTAATAACTCAATTATTTTATCTTTGCCATGATGACAGCATATAATATTTGACTAGATATTTTGCGTTGATCTCTGCTCTGTTGGCTTTTTGATGTTAAAATTCATCTCAACAGTTTAACAAAGTGACCTTTATTGACATTTCAGTCGTTTGAAATAATATAATGTATAATAAATAATATATAGACAACCCAGCATTTTTTACAGTGTACAACATGATCTGTTTAACCCTTAGATGAACCCATTGAGACTGTAGTCATCTTTGTATTAAGAGAGTTCATTTAAGTGACATTTTTAACCCTATCAGTTGTGTTTGTCTATATTTTGACCCAATTTTGACTTACGACAACCCAGCATTGTTTTAGAGTGTACAACATGATCTGTTTAACCTTTAGATGAACCCATTGAGACTGTAGTCATTCTTGTATTTAAAGACTTAAGTTCATTTAAGTGACAATTTTTAACCCAACAGTTGTGTTTGTCTATATTTTGACCCAGTGTTGGGTTACGGCAACCCAGCATTTTTTACAGTGTACAACATGATCTGTGTAACCCTTAGATGAACCCATTGAGACTGTAGTCATCTTTGTATTTAGAGAGTTTATTTAAGTGACATTTTTAACCCTATCAGTTGAGTTTGTCTATATTTTGACCCAATTTTGACTTATGACAACCCAGCATTGTTTTAGAGTGTACAACATGATCTGTTTAACCTTTAGATGAACCCATTGAGACTGTAGTCATTCTTGTATTTAAAGACTTAAGCTCATTTAAGTGACAATTTTTAACCCAACAGTTGTGTTTGTCTATATTTTGACCCAGTGTTGGGTTACGGCAACCCAGCATTTTTTACAGTGTACAACATGATCTGTGTAACCTTTAGATTAACCCATTGAGACTGTAATCATCTTTGTTTTTAGAGATTTAAGCTAATTTAAGTGACATTTTTAACCCAACAGTTGTGTTTGTCTATATTTTGACCCAGTGTTGAGTTACGACAACCCATCATTGTTTTAGAGTGTACAACATGATCTGTTTAACCCTTAGATGAACCCATCGAAATTGTAGTCATCTTTGTATTTAAAGATTTAAGTTCATTTAAGTGACATTTTTAACCAGGGGTCACCAAACTTGTTCCTGGAGGGCCGGTGTCCTTCAGATTTTAGCTTCAACCCTAATCAAACACACCTGAACAAGCTAATCAAGGTCTTACTAGGTGTACTTGAAACACCCGGGCAGGTGTGTTGAGGCAAGCTGGAGCTAAAGCCTGCAGGGACACCGGCCCTCCAGGACCGAGATTGGTGACCCTTGTTTTTAACTCTATCAGTTGTGTTTGTCTATATTTTGACCCAATGTTGAGTTACGACAACCCAGCATTTTTTAGCATATACATTATGATCTGTTTAACCCTTAGATGAACCCATTGAGACTGTAGTCATCTTTGACTACTAGGGGTGTTTAGACAATTTTCAATCTGGTTTCAAAGCACATCACAGTACAGAGAGCGCTCTTATAAAGATAATCAATGATATCCGCCTAAATACAGATTCAGGTAAACTAACAGTGCTGGTAATGCTCGATCTTAGTGCTGCATTTGACACTGTCGATCACAGCATACTTCTGGATAGGCTGGAAAATTGGGTTGGGCTGTCTGGGACGGTCCTCAAATGGTTTAGATCTTATCTTGAAGGGAGAGGTTACTATGTCAGTATAGGTGACCATAGGTCGAGGTGGACACCCATGACATGTGGAGTCCCACAAGGCTCGATTCTGGCACCTCTCCTGTTCAACATTTATATGCTCCCTCTGAGCCAAATAATGAGAAAGAACCAAATCTCCTACCACAGCTATGCTGATGACACTCAGATCTACTTAGCCTTATTGCCTAATGACTACAGCCCTATTGACACCCTCTGCCAATGCATTGATAAAATGAACAGTTGGATGTGCCAAAACTTTCTTCAGTTAAACAAAGAGAAAACTGAAGTCATTGCGTTTGGGAACAGAGATGAGGTTCTCAAGGTGAATGCGTACCTTGGCACTAAGGGTCAAACAACAAAAAATAAGGTCAAGAATCTTGGTGTGACTCTGGAGTCAGATCTGAGTTTCAATAGTCATGTCAAAGCAGTAAGTAAATCAGCATTCTATCATCTCAAAAACATTGCAAGAATCAGATGCTTTGTTTCCAGTGAAGTCTTAGAGAAACTTGTTCATGCTTTTATCAGCAGCAGAGTGGATTACTGTAACGGCCTCCTCACGGGCCTTCCCAAAAAGACAGTCAGACAGTTGCAGCTCATCCAGAACGCTGCGGCCACGATTCTGACCAGAACCAGGAAATCAGAGCACATCACACCTGTCCTCAGGTCTCTACACTGGCTCCCAGTTACATTCAGAATAGATTTTAAAGTTTTACTACTGGTCTATAAATCACTAAATGGCCTAGAGCCTCAATACATTACAGATATGCTCACTGAATACAAACCTAATAGATTACTCAGATCTTTAGGATCATATAAACTAGAAATTCCAAGAGTTCAGTCAAAGCAGGGTGAATCGGCTTTCAGCTACTAACAGCGCCCCTCGCTGCTGGAATCAGCTTCCAGAAATGATCAGATGTGCTCCAACATTAGGCACATTCAAATCAAGACGGAAAACACATCTGTTTAGCTGTGCCTTTACTGAATGAGCACTGTGCTACGTCCGACAAATTGCACTTTTACGTTTTTCTCTTCTTTTTCATTCTTTTACAACCTGTTTTAACACATTTTTGTCTGTTTTTATCTGTTTTTTATTATCTGTTTTTATTTTATTTTTTCTTACACTTGTCTCTTTTATTCCTGTTTATGTAAAGCACTTTGAATTGCCACTGTGTATGAAATGTGCTATATAAATAAACTTGCCTTGCCTTGCCTTGCCTTTGTATTTAGAGATATAAGTTAATTTAAGTTACATTTTCAACCTAATAGTTGTGTTTGTCTATATTTTTACCCAATGTTGGGTTACGGCAACCCAGTATTTTTTTACAGTGTACAATATGATCTGTGTAACTCTTAGATGAACCCATTGAGACTGTAATCATCTTTGTATTTAGAGAGTTCATTTAAGTGACATTTTTTAACCCTATCAGTTGTGTTTGTCTATATTTTGACCCAATGTTGAGTTACGACAACCCAGCATTTTTTACAGTGTACAACATGATCTGTTTAACCCTTAGATGAAACCATTGAGACTGTAGTCATCTTTGTATTTAGAGATTTAAGCTAGATTAAGTTACATTTTTAACCTAATAGTTGTTTTTGTCTATATTTTGACCCAATGTTGAGTTTCGACAACCCAGCATTTTTTACAGTGTACAATATGATCTGTGTAACCTTTAGATGAACCCATTGAGACTGTAGTCATCTTTATATTGAGAGAGTCAAGTTCATTTAAGTGACATTTTTTAACTCTATCAGTAGTGTTTGTCTATATTTTGACCCAATGTTGGGTTACGGCAACCCAGCATGTTTTACAGTGTACAACATGATCTGTGTAACCCTTAGATTAACCCATTGAGACTGTAGTCATCTTTGTTTTTAGAGATTTAAGCTAATTTAAGTGACATTTTTAACCCAACAGTTGTGTTTGTCTATATTTTGACCCAGTGTTGAGTTACGACAACCCAGCATTGTTTTACAGTGTACAACATGATCTGTGTAACCCTTAGATGAACCCATTGAGACTGTAGTCCTCGCTGTATTTAGAGATTAAAGTTAATTTAAGTTACATTTTTAACCCAACAGATTTGTTTGCCTATATTTTGACCCAATGTTTGGTTACGACAACCCAGAATTTTTTTAAAGTGTACAACATGATCTGTTTAACTCTTAGATGAACCCTGTAGTCATCTTTGTCTTTAAAGATTTGAGTTAATTTAAGTGACACATTTCAACCCAACAGTTTTTTATCTATATTTTGACCCAATATTGGATTACGATGACCCAGCATTGTTTTAGAGCGTACAACATGAACTGTGTAACCCTTAGATGAACCCATTGAGACTGTAATCATCTTTATATTTAGAGGTTTAAGTTCATTTAAGTGACAATTTTTAACCCTATCAGTTGTGTTTGTCTTTATTTGACCCAATATTGGGTTACGACAACCCAGCATTTATTAGAGTGTACAACATTATCTTTTTTGACCCTTTGATGAACCAATTGTGACTATAGTCATCTGTTTATTTGGAGATTTAAGTTAATTTAAGTTACACTTTTTAACCCACCAGTTGTGTTTGTCTTTATTTGACCCAATATTGGGTTACGACAACCCAGCATTTTTCAGAATAAACAATATGATCTATTTAAACCTTATGAACCCATTGAGACTGTAGTCATCTTTGTACTTAAAGATTTAAGTTAATTTAAGTTACACTTTTTAACCCAGCAGTTGTGTTTGCTTATATTTTGACCCAATGTTGGGTTATGACAACCCAGCTTTTATTAGAGTGTACAACATGATCTTTTTTGACCCTTAGATGAACCAACTGTGACTATAGTCATCTGTTTATTTGGAGATTTAAGTTCATTTAAGTTCAACTTTTTAACCCAGCAGTTGTGTTTGCTTATATTTTGACCCAATGTTGGGTTATGACAATCCAGCATTTATTAGAGTGTACAACATGATCTGTGTAACCCTTAGATGAACCCATTGTGACTGTAGTCATCTGTTTATTTAGAGATTTAAGTTCATTTAAGTTACATTTTTAACCCAACAGTTGTGTTTGTCTATATTTTGACCCAATGTTGGGTTACAATAACCCAGCATTTTTAGATGAACCCATTGAGACTGTAGTCCTCTTTTTATTTAGAGATTAGTAGAGCACTGGATGGAGATATGATACATATACAACACTGTTGCCTTGTCTGCATGTCACTTCCTGGAAGTGAAGAATAAAGTCATTGCAGTGAACACAATGAATGTTTATAGCTGACTCTCCTCTCGTCTGTCCGTCTGAGACACACTGCTGGACGTCTCCTTCTCACACACGTCCTTCAAATCTGTCAGAAAAAGAAACATGTTGTTGAGAATTGATATTCTGCTTCTAGACGTAGCAAAACATCTCCAAGTGTGGGAAAGTTTGATATATAAACATTCCCGTCTGGTTTACAGAAACGAGGCTCTATCTTTGATAGGAGAACAGTTTCCACACAGCAATGCAAGATAAGAGAACCGAAACATAAGCTAAATAAATTGTGCAAAATACATTTAAATTGAGTCGCATTTGAAGTTATTAAAGCATGATGAGACCTTTAGCCATGCAAACAAATGTAATAAAATAATATCAATCATGTTATAACCACAAAACTTTCATATTGCATGACTTCAGAATACTTGCACAATTTGGCAAAAAAGCAGAGTAGACAACATGCAAAACATCTCTTTTGTTTAACAGAACAGGTTTGATAATTAGTGTTAATATATTGTGTGTGTTATGATGCAAACGCTACATCCACCAATCAGCATTCAGAATATTAAGACTGCATAGATTATTTGTATATCTTAAGGTCTGCATGATATAGATCAGGGATGTCTAAACTTGGTCCTGGAGGGCCGGTGTCCTGCATAGCTTAGCTCCAACTTCCTTCAACACGCCTGCCTGGACGTTTCTAGTATACCTAAGAGCTTGATTAGCTGGTTCAGGTGTGTTTGATTGGGGTTGGAACAAAAATATGCAGGACACCGGCCCAGACAGACAGACAGACAGACAGACAGACGGACGGACGGATGGATGGATGAACAGATTAATAATATAGATAGATGGATGGATGGATGGACAGACAGATTAACGAGATAGATGCATGGATGGATGGATGGATGGATGGATGGATGGATGGATTAATGGATGGATTAATGGATGGATGGACAGATTAACAAGATAGATAGATATATAGATAGATGGATGGATGGATGGATGGATGGATGGATGGATGGATGGATGGATGGATGGATGGATGGATGGATGGATGGATGGATGGATGGATGGATGGATGGATGGATGAACAGATTAATAATATAGATGGATGGATGGATGGATGGATGGATGGATGGATGGATGGACAGACAGATCAACGAGATAGATGGATGGATGGATGGATGGATGGATGGATGGATGGATGGATGGATGGATGGATGGATCGATGGATGAACAGATTAATAATATAGATAGATGGATGGATGGATGCATGGATGGATGGATCGATGGATGGATGGACAGACAGACTAACGAGATAGATAGATGGATGGATGGATGGATGGATGGATGGATGGATGGATGGATGGATGGATGGATGGATGGATGGATGATGGATGAACAGATTAATAATATGGATGGATGGATGGATGGATGGATGGATGGATGGATGGATGGATGGATGGATGAACAGATTAATAATATAGATAGATGGATGGATGGATGGACAGACAAATTAACGAGATAGATGGATGGATGGATGGATGGATGGATGGATGGATGGATGGATGGATGGATGGATGGATGGATTGATGATGGATGAACAGATTAATAATATAGATAGATGGATGGATGGATGGATGGATGGATGGATGGATGGATGGATGGATGGATGGATGGATGGATGGATGATGGATGAACAGATTAATAATATAGATAGATGGATGGATGGATGGATGGATGGATGGATGGATGGATGGATTGATGATGGATGAACAGATTAATAATATAGATAGATGGATGGATGGATGGATGGATGGATGGATGGATGGATGGATGGATGGATGGATGGATGGATGATGGATGAACAGATTAATAATATAGATAGATGGATGGATGGATGGATGGATGGATGGATGGATGGATGGATGGATGGATGGATGAACAGATTAATAATATAGATAGATGGATGGATGGATGGACAGACAGATTAACGAGACAGACAGACAGACAGACAGATAGATAGATAGATAGATAGATAGATAGATAGATAGATAGATAGATAGATAGATAGATAGATTGATAGATAGATAGATAGATAGATAGATAGATAGATAGATAGATAGATAGATAGATAGATAGATAGATAGATAGATAGATAGACAGACAGACAGACAGACAGACAGATAGACAGACAGATGATGGATGGATGGATGGATGGACGGACGGACCAAACAAACACTAAATGCTCTACTTACAGTGAAGTACAGTACTGTACACCTGTTTGAAGCCGAACTCTCTGTTTACATTGAGATCCACAGAGAAGAGGAAGCGCAGTTCCAGAGGGAGCTCAGATCTGGGCATGTCCAGCACGGCGGGGATAATCCTCTGGGACATCGGGCCCTCGGACAGGACCTGGTGCATCTGATACAAACACCAATCATCCTTCAGAAAGTGTGGAGTTACGAGCAGCAGCCAGCAGTGACTGTCCCTCAGCGCACGCAGCAGTTCTGTGGAAACAGCGCCGCCCAGCGCACAGTCGCGCTCCTGCAGGAAACAGCGCAGACTTTTATCCGGCTGCTCCAGGAAAGTGGCCAAAATCTGCGCCTGCTCCATATCCTTCTCGGAGTGACACAGATAAAGGTCGTATTTGAGAGCTGAGCGGAGGGATGAGGAGAGAAATGAGGGGAGATACTGATGAGAGGAGGAAGAGGAGCAGATGGAGGTGGAGATGGAGAGATCTGATGGGTGAGAAGGAGGAGGAGGAGGGTTTTCATATGAGTTGTCCTGCCCGTTCCTTTGTCTGCCAAAACGCTCACGAAACCAGCCTGATGTAAAGAAGTTCCATATGTTCAACTTCTATGTAATGAATTCATTTAGTAGAGAGACAGACAGACAGACAGACAGACAGACAGACAGACAGACAGACAGACAGACAGACAGACAGACAGACAGACAGACAGACAGACAGACAGAATTGATGTGCTTTGACGTACAGGGCCGGATTAAGAACACATTGGCCCCTGGCTATACCAAATCCAAGGGCCACCTTTAATTTTTTTACCTCACAAAAGTATATTTTATATATATATTTCGTTGTTGTTGTTATTATTGTTACTGTTTTATTATTAATACTAATTTACTAATTTATATTATCTAATTTTCCACCATTTTGATTTATATTCGATTATTGTATTTTTTTCTATTTTATTAAAACAGGCAAGCAAGTAGGCAATACAAAATGAAGTAATGACATAATCTAAACTTTAACGTTCAAACAGGCTGCAAAAATCACCAAAACAAAAAACATTTGCAATACATCCTAAATAAGTGCTTTATAATAAATACTTTACATGGGGGTTTACCTTTAAAAAGTTTCTTTAAAACTTTAGCTGACCATAAATCCCTAATGATATCTTATATTTAAAATCCATGCTTTTAATATCCAAAACATTGTGGTCTGCTGAGTTTCAGAAGGCTAGCATCCTTATTTTATTTATTTGTTTTTTGCATCAGACATATTGTCTGATGAAAGCCAGCACAAATATTGCATTGCTCCATATTATTTCTGTCGTTTTCATAAAAGGGGCAAAATAAACATTCATAAAAAGTTAGACTTAATGTAAAGCATAACCAAGTGTATTTACTCGAAATACATACTCTGCAATGATAGACATTTTGATAACTGCTTGGGTATACTGTAAAAAATAAATCCGGCAGCTGTGGTTGCCAGTATTTAACCATAAAAAATACGGTACAAACCGTAAAAGTAAATTCTCATTTTTACAGTAAACTACCGTATTTTATTAATTTATAGAGGTAATATGTCTGTATTTTAAATTAGCAACATCTACACATCTTTTGTTACACAGATAGAAGAGATAACACAGCCAAATGCAGGTGGTGATGAGAAAGTTCATACATAACGAACCAATGCTCATCACAAACAACTTTTCCCACAAGCAGAAAAGTGTATCAGTGTAAAGAAGGTGCTCAGTGTCATTCACACAGCTACTAAACACCAGTATGGTAACACGCATAAAATTAAAGTCATGAAATAAACATTGTTTATCAACATTAGATGTAACATAACTCACTAATATACATTACTGATGGGTAGGCCCACACGGAATCTAGCCCATCATTAGTTCTGTTTATTTACCTGAGTTAATGTGTGTAAATCTGAATTTAATCAGTTTTTAAATTACACATATTTCACATATTAAGGTTTTATTTATGAGACTCCCAAAATAATTTAGCAGAAATCTGCAGATTTTTACCAAAATTCTCAGCAGAAATTGCAAAAAACGTCCGCAGATTCGTTTGGCCCTACTGATGGGGAAACAACTAAAAAGATCCATAGTAATGTCAACAAAAAGCATAAAAAGTGATGTGCCATGCAGGGAATTCTGGGAAAGTCAATTTACGGTTATTCGGTGTATATATTAAGGAAACATACTGTTAACCAGGTTACGGATTTGAACTGTAGCATTTTTACAGTTTTTTACTGTTGAAATCACAACCATTTTTTACAGTGTAGGCTATTTGATTTGTTCACACACTGTCTCGGTTATATTGTGTGATGATGTGATGATGATGATGATGATGATGTGCTATTTATTTGTCACATATACTTCCATGTATTCACATACACTGACATATAGTGAAATTGGACCCCCCCACGACCATACACAAACATTTCAGGGGAAGACCAGCCGAGGCATCCGGCTGGAAAAACACTGGGAGCCGAAAGAGAATAAAGTATTTCAAATTAAGGACAATATCTGGCCATTTCACAGATATTTAATGTCCATCACTGGTCTCCAGGTCTGGCCAAATCTTGTTGCAAAGCCGCTAATTTCACCCCGATGTTTCCCAATTTGCGATCTAATGCAGCAGTCTGAGCATTAGCATTTCTGCCCACTATAGTTTCAATCAAGCCGGTTAGCTTGGTGGGGTTTTGAGATGCACTGACCGCTTTCATCAATCGTCGATATCTCAGGGCCCCGCATAAGCCCATCAGCAGAAACCCTGTTATCAAAGTTCCGAATAGGTAGATATCTTCAATATCCTCCAGGGACAGAGCAGCCAGGCACACGACGTGCCACTTCTCCCACCCGTCCATCACGTATCCAGCTGCAAACTTCTCATCGAGAAGATGGTGTCAATTCAGAGACCAGTTGATCAGATCCATAATTCCTTATTCGTTTGGATAGCAGGGCACGGAGAGCCTCAGAGATAAAATTAGACCAGACAAGAAGAGCCAGCCAGGGAAGATAAGGGACGGAGAGGGAAAAAGTGCGACTGCCTTCGCCGAGAGCCAAGGAAAGATAAATGGAAATCATGCGGGCGTGCGCCAGTTTTTTGAGTCCAGCTGTAACAGCCACGTGGCCGAGTACATTCAGTATGATTCCGCTTATCCCCGCTTCTGTTACTACATTTTCAAGTTAATCATTGATGAGGACTATTTGAATTAAAATGTTTGTTCTACGACGAGCTTGGTATAGCCTACCTTTGACTGGACTGTTCTCGTGGTAGTGCCGAAATAAGGGACTGTCCTGGGAAAATTGGCACATCTGATCACCCTTATGGGTGACTAAAACAGGGCTATTCAATATTCTGACTGGGCTACAGCCACTCTGAGCCCCAGTTTAGCACCTCCATCGAAGCTAACCGAAAGGAATACTTCACGTTATCGATGAGAGAAAGCATAACGCAAAGAGGCGTTTCCCACGTGATAGTGTAAATTAATTCATCAGCCAATTAAGGGCCTCCTTCTCCCGTGTGCCCTGGGGCTTCAGCCCCACCTATCCCTTATGTTAATCCGGCCCTGTTTACGTAACATAGTTACATTGTCTTAAATAGTAAACAATTAAATAAATACACAAATAAATAACATATTAAATAAAATAGACAGATAGATCATTAAAAAATTCAAGGAATCTGGAGGAATTTCAGTGTGTAAAGGACAAGGGTGCAAGCCTAAGATTTTGGAGCACAATATGCTGTCTTCTTTTCTAGGGGAGACCATGCATATTTCAACAAGACAATGCAAAACCACATTCTGGACACATTACAAAGTCCTGTTTGCGGAGAAAGAGGATACAGGTACTTGACTGGCCTGTCTGCAGTCCCGACCTGAATGAGACAACATGACACCTGAAACACTTCATCACTTGGTGTCTTCAGTCCCTAAATGTATTTAAGTGTTCTGAAAAGGGCAACATTACAAAGTGGTAAATGCTTTACTGTTACAATTTTTTAAAAATGTGTTGCAAGAACCAAAATTGAAATACGTATTTATTTAAAAAATAAATAAATAAATAAATCATGAGGAACACATTAAATAATGTTTGTTGTCTTGTTTGCAGGGCCGGAGCAAGCTCAACTGGCGCTCTAGGCAAACGACGAGAATGCCGCCGTCAAACCGAAAGTTATGCCACCTTCAATCCGAAAAAGCCGGTAGAGGGTGGGGAGGGGGGCGGTGGAGCTGGGTGTTGAGATGATGCGGGGTTTGTCGCGGACGAAATCAAAGACCGAGGGGCTCTGAGATGATGCAGCATTTGTTGCGGACGAAAGCGAAGGAGGGGGAGACGCGCCCCGGACGCCGCCCTGACTGCTCTGCCGCCCTAGGTCGCCTAGGTCGCTTCTATGGACGCGCCGGCCCTCATTGTTTGCAATAATTTACAAGTCAAAGTAAATTTAGAACTCACTACTTTCTTTTTTTATTTGCGTTTTCCATGTTGTCCCAACCATTTCTGATTTGGAGTTGTAAAAAATAGACAAGACAGACAGACAGACAGACAGACAGACAGACAGACAGACAGACAGACAGACAGACAGACAGACAGACAGACAGACAGACAGACAGACAGACAGACAGATAGATAGATAGATAGATAGATAGATAGATAGATAGATAGATAGATAGATAGATAGATAGATAGATAGATAGATAGATAGAAACTCACCCATGATGCCGCCATGCTTTTCCTCCATTCTTCTCCATCCTTTCAAGGATATAAACTGCAACAGGCACATAGACAGAACACATTAAAATCAGATATTGTATATAAATATTGTACAGTACTGTTCATCACTTTACTGTGTTCACAAACTAACTTTCATGCAACCGAAAACCAAACTATGGCATGACATGCACACTTTCGTCATTTAATGCTAATCCTGGTTCCACTTTCACTATATCAACAGCATACCACAGAAGTCTTGCATTCAAGATCATTAGAAAGCAGACTGCAGGTTAATACCATCATTATATCATTTTCAAATCATAATTAACACAGTAAATGATGTGTACAGAGCGATACTTGCAGTAGTTTCAGGATGAAAAGTGAGGGCAGGTCGACTGAAGAAGCACATCTGCGGTGCACATGAATAGCATGAGATAATTGAGGAAGTTCAGCGGACGGACGTGATGCATCATTACGTAAATCTACATGGCAACATAACTTGTAATATTACAAAATAAGCATACAGTAATAATGAAATAGGAAGACGGCATAGTAAGGAAGTAAGCGGAGAACTAAGTGAGTAACTAAGCACTGGCTTAGTTGTGACTTCCATTTTTGGATTTATAGGTCTTGTCAATAATGAAATGATATATTACAGCTGACTGAAACTAAAGAAGAAACCATGAACCAAGACAGTTTGCCTGCATGATTTGTTGGGATTCCCCCAGTTACGAGAAATGAGTTAGGTTATTATTTCAAAGAGCAGAAATGACAACTTGTAGGAAGCTTTGCATGCTTCAGTTGCTACACATTTCTTATGCACTTATCAAAAAGCTTTAAATAAGATGGCATTTGTATTTACTACTTTATGATGTTGTGCTTTAACCCAGCAGGCACAGGACGACAACATGACGTCAGATTGACGATGTACCCCAACGTTGGGCGACGTTGCATTTTGTTTGAAAATGAAAATCGGGTTGACGTCAGAGTCCAACATCAGGCCGACATCAATGTCCAACGTCCAACCTAAAATCAACCTAAAGTCAACGTCTAATGATGTTACAGCTTGACGTTGTGTGGACGTTACCATTATGATGTCTATCAGACGTTGGATTTTGGATGCCATTTGGTTGACGTTGGTTTAAGATCTCGTTGAATTTTGGTCAACCTAAAATCAACCAAATATCAACGTTGTTTGACGTCATCATTGGACGTCAAAATAAGACATTGAATGTTGGTCACGTCATGACCTAAATCTAACCTAATATTAACATCTTATGACGTTGTGTGACTGCTGGGAACAAAGAACAACTAAAAGTGCCTTAATAGATACAAGCCTTAAGAAACAATAGAACAGTATTAAACTATCCCATATATATATTATTATTATTTTAGAACAGAATTTATTCTATCCATATATATATATATATATACATATATATATATATATATATATATATATATATATATATATATATATATATATATATGGCGACACAGTGGCTCAGTGGTTAGAATTGTGGCCTAACAGCAAGAAAGTCGCTGGTTTGAGTCCCGACTGGGCCAGTTGGCGTTTCTGTGTGGAGTTTGCATATTCTCCTTGTGTTGGTGTGGGTTTCCTCCGGGTGCTCCGTGTATGTGAATGTGTGTGAATCTGAATGTATGGATGTTTCCCAGTGCTGGGTTATGGCTGAAAGGGCACCCGCTGCATAAAACTTATACTGGAATAGTTGGCGATTCATTCCGCTGTGGCGACCTCTGATAAATAAGGAACTAAGCCGAAGGAAAATGAACAAATGAATGAATATATATATATATATATATATATATATATATATATATATATATATATATATATATATATATATATATATATATATATATATATATATATATATATATATATATATATATATATATATATTAGCCCCCCCCCCCCCCCCCCTTGAATGTATTTTTCTTTTTTAAATATTTCCCAAATGATGTTTAACAGAGCAAGGAAATTTTCACAGTATGTCTGATAATATTTTTTCTTCTGGAGAAAGTCTTTTGTTTTATTTCGGCTAGAATAAAAGCAGTTTTTAATTTTTTAAACACCATTTTAAGGTCATAATTATTAGCCCCTTTAAGCTATTTTTTTTCGATAGTCTACAGAACAAACCATCATTATACAATAACTTGCCTAATTACCCTAACCTGCCTAGTTACCCTAATTAACCTAGTTAAGCCTTTAAATGTCACTTTAAGCTGTATAGAAGTGTCTTGAAGAATATCTAGTCAAATATTATTTACTGTCATCATGGCAAAGATAAAATAAATCAGTTATTAGAAATTAGTTATTAAAACTATATATATATATAGGGGGGCAGCACGGCGGTGCAGTGGGTAGCTCAAGCGCCTCACAGCAAGAAGGTTGCTGGGTCAGTTGGCGTTTCGGTGTGGAGTTTGCATGTTCTCCCCCAGTTTGCGTAAGTTTCCTTCGGGTGCTCCGGTTTCCCACATAAGTCCAAAGACATGTTATAGGTGAATTGGGTAAACTAAATTGTCCGTAGTGTGTGTGAAGAAGTGTGTATGGGTGTTTCCCATAAAACATATGCTGGACAAGTTGGCAGTTCATTCTGCTGTGGAGACCCCAGGTTCATAAAGGCACTAAGCTGAAAAGAAAATGAATGAATGAATGAATGAATGATATATATATATATATATATATATATATATATATATATATATATATATATATATATATATATATATATATATATATATATATATATATATATATATATATATATATATATATATATATATATATATATACAGTATATATATAGGATATATAAGGTGTAATCATTTGTTTGTTTTGGGGTGGTTTAACTGTATTTAACTAGCAAAACTAAAGTATTAGTTTATGTATGATTCATTTTACTATAATTAGCAATTGAATGCTATTATAAATAATTATCTCAATATTCAAGTAACATCAAATATTTGACATTAAAATATAGAAGTGGAGTATAGAATTGTATTATAATTAATTTTCTAATAATAATTATAAATAGTAATGACCACTGGTGTTATTTACTGTAATATTCAACAAACAAGAAAATAAAATATTTGAAAGAAATGAACAAAAATTTAGATTTTACAGAAACACAACAATAGATCATACATCGAAAGCGACTGAGAATTTCCATAGTGCTCTCTCTCTCTCTCTTTTAAGTTATATAGCTCTGTGAACTTTATAATCATGATGACAGAAGAGGAACTCATTTAAAATAATACTAAAAAGGGACAAACAGCAGCACTTTCTTTTGATTATGTGAAAAAAAGAAGAACTATTAAGAATGTCACCACTGCTGCCCTGCAAGGTTCAGGACTTGTGGAGCTGCGCATCGATGGATTTGCTCTTCATATTTGGACTTTCACCAGTGAAATTTAAACCACACTGAACTGAACTAAACTGATCTTCAACTCTGAAAACTGGACTGACACAGTTTTAATCTACTATAATCTATGTTAAGCTGCTTTGACACAATCTCTTGTAAGCGCTATAGAAATAGATGGATTTAATTGAAAGAATGTGTGTATCTGAATACAAACTAAGGAGTATTTTAAAATATGGGTCAGGGAAACAAATAGGACAATGTGGTATATTCACACGAGCTTTTAATTTTCAGCCAGCCACAGAATCAGAACTGTCTTTTCATTACAAAATCGCCATGGTTAAGATCTGTTTTCCTTAAAAAAAAGGTGATCTTCACTGCCTTATAGATATTTGATATAAAGTGGGTCTCAGACCGGACAGTGGGCACTTTATTAAATTCGATTTTCCCCTGCCATCTCTTAAAAATATGAAATTTTATTTTACCTCAGTATTTTGAATGGAGTTTCTGTGCTAGCCTGTTGCTACTGATGGAGCTAATGGATACACGGTCTATCATCTCGTTTTATGCTTGAAC
The DNA here is from genome assembly GCA_903798195.1 of Danio kyathit. Lineage (NCBI taxonomy): Eukaryota > Metazoa > Chordata > Actinopteri > Cypriniformes > Danionidae > Danio > Danio kyathit. The sequence continues at coordinate 64,877,458 of LR812536.1, forward strand.
CAAATTAATGCTTAAGTTTATATGTATATGTTGTATTTTATTAACATTACAATGTCGATGCTGTAAAAGGAACCAGATAAAATGTAAAACGGTCACAGAAACCTTTCACCGGAAGAATATCGTTGGCTGAAAAACACTAGCTGTGCATATATATGAAATTTGCCAGAAATATCGGTTTAATAGACAAGATATAGCTAATATGTTGATAACCGGATCCATTCTTTTCACATTCCAGCATAGTAGGTGGCGATATGCACCTAAAAGATGGTTCAAACCCCGCCAAAAGAAGAAGAAAAAGAAGACTTTTATTTTGAAAATTGACCCCGTCAGTCTTCTGGTCGGATGTTCAGAATCAGATTTGCTGAGTGAGGTGCGTAAACAGCAGTTTCAGAAACAGATGTCTTTTATATATTATCTTTCATAAGCATGATGAATGTACGATTGAAGTAAAGTTGATTTTATATTCGCACATTCGAACACACACGGTTCCAATGTGTTTACCATGCTCCTTTGAATATTCGGGCTGAATTCGTAGGTTAGCATGACTTCAAAACAACATTAGCACTAGTTAATTGACTGTGAACACTCTTGTACTTTGATAAATTGAGGTAAAGTTAGATTTATATTCGTACATTTATTCAGTGACAACTTGTGACACGCTCCTATGGTACTATGCTCCTATGTAAGCATGACTTGAAGACAACATTAACACTATTTAACTGACTGTGATCAGTCTTGTAGCTACTATTAATTAATAGTCTTTGGCTCTTAATACGATTCCCCTGTTTAGAATTGGTCAATTTCTGAAATTAGCCACTGAGGTAAAGTTGGTTTCCTATTCGGACATTCTCTTTAATAATATAATGTCAGAAAAGTATTGTTTGCAAATTATAAATAGTGAAATCATATAATCAGCCAATGACTATTAAAGTACAACATTGTTCAGTCAAATAAACAGCGCTAATGTTGTTCTGAAGTCATACTTACCTGTGATTCCAGACCCAATATTCAAAATACCACGGTAAACAATTTAGAGAGATAGAGGTAAAGTTGGTTTTCGTTAATTTAGAAGTCTCTATATTGTTTACCATGTCACTTTGAATATTTGATCGGAATTAGCATGCAAGTATGACTTTAAAACAACATTAGCACTGTTTAATTGACTGACAATGTTGTACTTTGATAGTCATTGGCTGCTTATATGATTTCCCTATTTAGAATTAGCAAAGAATCCTTTTCTAAAGTTATATTATTAAGGAGAATGTCCGAATATCTGAATATAAAACCAACTTTACCTCTATAAATTAGCACATATTATATGTCCGAATGCGAATATATATATATATATATATATATATATATATATATATATATATATATATATATATATATATATATATATATATATAACCAACTTTACCTTAATAGTATGTATTTTTTTATTGACTTCAAGAACAATGTCTTAAATTTGTAAAAAAAAAACCTAAATTTTAGGCCTTAAAAAGTTTTAAATTCACTGAAATTATTGTCTTGTAGGTCTCAAATCATTTTAAACTGGTGTTAATTTTCCCCTGTCAATGTATTCCCAATTTGAGAATGACATTGATTTAATCAACAATCTATCTCAAAAAAACCTTTTATATATATATTTAAGTTTTTTTTATTGCACAGAGATGCAATTTACAATAGCTGTTTAACATTTTTAAAGCAATGCCTCTAACATTCACTAATCAGGGAAGGAAAACTAAAAACAATAACACAATTCCTCATGATAATAACAGAGCATTACATCACTTTGCATGATACATTATACTCAATCAATTTCGACCAAAAGCAAACAAATGTATATTTTTGATTATTTATGTCAATGTCTTCCTAATAAATACACTTTTAACCATGTTAAACTTATCATAAAAAAGAAATATTATGTTGAAAAAAAAAAAAAAGTGTATACAACTAGTTTTCTTGTTTTGACACATTAAAATATCACTAAGAAAAAATTGCTAAATTAATTTCTTTCTTTTTTTTCTAACCGGGGCATTAGAAATAATCATTAGTGTTTAGCCCTTTATAAGTCTAAAATTGAATTCAAAAGGGTCTTAGAAAGTCTTCATTTTGACTTGATTAAACCTGCAGAAACCCTGTGTTAGTAACAATGATAGTAACTTAACAGATCAGGTTAAATTATATTATAAACGCATATAAAATAGTAAAAAAGAGGGGAAAATGGCATAATAAATGACACAAATACAGCAAGAGGAAAGAAGGACTTAAATGTATCCGTGATATTTCCTAAATAATTATCTTAAATCAGGAATCTATCACTTGTTTTGTTTTTAACCAATCTAAAAGATTTAATAAATACAACAATTTTAATAAAAAATGTGAAAAAGGCTGCGAATTTGAGAATTGTTGTTTGTGAATAAAATATTTCCCATACAAAATAAAAAAAGTTAATAATGTAGTTCTCTGGTGTATCAGTTTACCTTTATAGTAACAAATAATATCTTGTAGTTGCAGTACTTTTGAGTAGGCCCACACGGAATCTGTGCGCGCAGAATTCAGCAGATTTTAAGCCCATCATTAATTCTGTTTATTTACTTAAAGTTAACTATTTACAGTTAATCTAATTGGATTTGCATTTAAACATTAAATACAAGTTACAGAGATATTATTTTTTATTTAACATATTAAGGTTTTAGTTATGAGACTCCCAAAATAATTCCACAGAAATCCGCAGATTTTTACCAAAATTCTCTGCAGAAATGGCAAAAAACGTCCGCAGATTCCGTCTGGCCCTGCTTATGAGGTAATAACCAGGCTTTTTTCCCCCAGTGTATTACATCAATGAAGGATGCCCAGTAAAATTTGTCCTTAGGAACATACTATTTATTTATTATTTAATTATTATTATTATTTTTTAAATCAAAGACACTAATTCCAGTTCTGGTTCTTTAATAATCTTTTCATTAAAAAATAACTGAGAATCACTTTTTGCACAGTGTTAAATTCTTCAAAAGTTAATGGAAAATTATAATTAGACATAAATTGTTAATAAGACAAGATTTTGCTTTATCAAAAATTCATAGAATCTTAATATATTGCTGTTAAACCACATGGATAGAAAAATAGATTTATTTCTATCAGAATTGTTCCATAAAATGCATTTATATGGTGACAATTTGTGGGAATAACACAATTAGAAAAGCAGAACCTGCTGGTGAAATTTTGACTTTGCAATTGGCAAAATTATTATTATCCTAATTAAAATTATCCTAATTTATTAGGTAGACAATTGCACTTTAAAAATGGTATGCATGTATTTATGTGTGATGTTATGATGTACACTGGCTGTTCAAATATGCAGAAAATAAATCAAGTTAATAATGTAGTTCTCTGCTGTATCAGTTTACCTTTATAGTAACAAATAATATCTTGTAGTTGCAGTACTTATGAGGTAATAACCAGGCTTTTTTTCCAGTGTATTATGTGGAAGGATGCCCAGTAAAATTTGCCCTTAGGAACATTATACTTTTTATTTATTATTTAATTATTACATTTTTTTTTTTTTTAATCAAAGACACTAATTCAATTTCTGGTTCTTTAATAATCTTTTCATTAAAAAATAACTGAGATTTTATAAGTTGAATTAGGCCTAAAGGAATCACCTTTTGCACAGCATTAAATTTTTTAAAAGGTAATGGAAAATTATAATTAGACATAAATTGTTAATAAGATAAGATTTTGCTTTATCACAAATTGAGAGAATCCCAATATTTTCCTGTTAAACCACATGGAGAGAAAAATAGATTTATTTCTATCAGAATTGTTCCATAAGATGCATTTGTGGTGAAGAAATGTGGGAATAACAATGGTGAAATTTTGACTTTGCAATTAGCAAAATTATTATTATCCTAATTAAAATTATCCTAGTTTATTAGGTCGACAATTGCACTTTAAAAATGCTAATTATGCATGACGTTATGTTCAAATATTTGCTGTTCAAATATGCAGAAAATAAATCAAGTTAATAATGTAGTGGTGTATCAGTTTACCTTTATAGTAACAAATAATATCTTGTAGTTGCAGTACTTATGAGGTAATAACCAGGCTTTTTTCCCCAGTGTATTACATCAATGAAGGATGCAAAATTTGCCCTTAGGAACATTATACTTTTTATTTATTATTTAATTATTAATTTTTTTTAATCAAAGACACTAATTCCATTTAAGTTTAGTTCGGTTTTTTTTTTTTATAATCTTTTCATTAAAAATAACTGAGATTTCATAAGTTAAATTAGGCCTAAAGGAATCACTTTTTGCACATCATTAAATTCTTTAAAAGGTAATAGAAAATTATAATTAGACAAATTGTTAATAAGATAAGATTTTGCTTTATCACAAATTGAGAGAATCCCAATATTTTCCTGTTAAACCACATGAAGAGAAAAATAGATTTATTTCTATCAGAATTGTTCCATAAAATGCATTTATGTGGTGAAGAAATGTGGGAATAACAATGGTGAAATTTTGACTTTGCAATTAGCAAAATTATTATTATCCTAATTAAAATTATCCTAGTTTATTAGGTCGACAATTGCACTTTAAAAATGGTAATTATGCATGACGTTATGTTCAAATATTTGCTGTTCAAATATGCAGAAAATAAATCAAGTTAATAATGTAATTCTCTGGTGTATCAGTTTACCTTTATAGTAACAAATAATATCTTGTAGTTGCAGTACTTAAGAGGTAATAAGAAGGCTTTTCCCCCCCAGTGTATTACGTCAATGAAGGATGCAAAATTTGCCCTTAGGAACATTATACTTTTTATTTATTATTTAATTATTAAAATTTTTTTTATCAAAGACACTAATTCCATTTAAGTTTAGTTCGGGTTTTTTTTTTATAATCTTTTGATTAAAAATAACTGAGATTTCATAAGTTGAATTAGGCCTAAAGGAATCACTTTTTGCACAGCATTAACTTCTTTAAAAGGTAATGGAAAATTATAATTAGACATAAATTGTTAATACGATAAGATTTTGCTTCATCACAAATTGAGAGAATCCCAATATATTCCCAATATAAAATAGATTTATTTCTATCAGAATCGTTCCATAAAATGCATTTATATGGTGAAAATTTGTGGGAATAACAATGGTGAAATTTTGACTTTGCAATTGGCAAAATGTTTATTATCCTAATTAAAATTATCCTAATGTATTAGGTAGACAATTGCACTTTAAAATTAAAATAAAAGGAAAATGGTATGCATGCATTTATGCATGACGTTATGATGTACACTGGCTGTTCAAATATGCAGAAAATAAATCTGAAAGGCAGGTTTCAAATTTGCTGACATAAATCTGAAAATACTGCCAGCAGCCAGAAACATAGTAATAATTTCCCCCATGCTTTTAGGAGTACAATTTCATAGCAGCAACCGAGCAAAATGAAGACTCCAGTCGGTGTTCTCCGGCTGCCAAGAGGACCCGAGCCGAACAGCCGAGGGTTTGACCCGAATTCTCCGCGTTTCCAGGCTCTGTGTCCAACATCTTTGACCTCCTCATCATCTTCATCTGTGGACACAGAGGAACAGCGGCTGCGGGCGGAGCAGCGCGAGCATTTTCTCCGGGCTCTCCTCCTCATGACGGACAAACGCGTCGACTTCCAGCTGCTGGAGAAGCTGCGCATGCGCGGTCGGTTCGGCGCCTCAGACATCGATGTGCTGAATTTTCAGGTGTCCGATCTGGAGACTCCGCTCGGCGTGCAGAAAGAGGCTCTTCTCAGGTGTCACGATATTATTTCCTGCTCGTTTGAACTGTAATGATCCGCTTTTCACCGCTCGAGGGCGCTGGAGGACTCTGCTCGTTCTCGGAGTGAAGGTTTAACGGGTTCACGGAACTTTGCACTGGGGTTTTTGGTCACGCTGTGGTTTGTAATAAAACGTTTGCAATTGTATTCTGATCTGTTTATTTAATTTGCTTTAATTAAAGTGTCAAGTCTCTGTCATAATTTTAGACATTAATCCAAGCAGAGAATCAATAAATAGGCTATTTGCATAGATGTTTGCGCCATTTTACAACAACACAGAAACATGTATAGCTTTGTCAGTGTTACACAACATGTACACAAATGCAATTGGACAAGAATAAGCAGGCGAAAATACAAACAAATGTCAACATTTAAAGGACAGCATATACATTTACTTTTTAATTAACTTTAACTCTGTTTAGCATATACAACTGAAGCTTTTCAACCATTAAAACCTTTAAATCAGGTCTAGAATTAGTCCTATATTTTTATTTATATAAAATCAAGCAAATAAAATCGCAATATTTACTTTTTAATTAAATATATTTTGATTTAAATGTACTCTTTGATTAAAAATAATCAATAATAAATGCCTTTTAAGGTCAAAAAAAGCTATATAACCAGCTTCTCTTAAACGTACATTGATAAATCTCCCTAAAATTATTTGAAAGGTCATCAAAATGTCATTGGACTCATTGTAGAGGCACGCGAAAATGACGTCATGGTTACGTGGGTTTATAGTGAAACCACGAGCACGCGCTCAAACGCAACATACACAAAGGAGAAATAAAAGTCCACGTTGCATTCAATTTTTTAAGTGACAGAGAAACTAGAAGCGATCATATTCACTTTGTTTTATCACAGTTTGTTCACTATTTAGTAATGAAATATGACAAACTAATTTCTTTGCAGTCAGAACTAATTCATCTTGATAGGTGTAATTGATAACATCCCAAAATAATTCAGATAACAACATGTAAACAATTATCAATACTTTCGCATTACAAGTAGGTGTTTAAAAATGAATAAACATGCAGAACATTAATCTGGAAGGCAGGTTTAAGATTGGTTTCATTTTGCTGACATAGGTTTTGGCAGAGGGTGTTTTTTTATCACTCCGTAAATCAGAAAATGCTGCCAACAGCCAGAAAAATAGTTATAATTTTCACCATGTTTTCAGGAGTAAAACTTTAGAGCCTATAAATCAGACAAATATTGTTTGAACATCCCGCTCTAAATAAAAGCCTTCAGAATATAGGACTTTAAAACTTTAGATAAAACAAAAATGTTGAATTTATGAAATATTCCTTACAAATATATGCTAAATCGAAAGAAAATGCCTAAGTTTAAAACTGCTCTCATTATGCACATAAAACAATAAGTGATTATAACTTGGATTATATAATAAAGAATTAAAAAGCGTTTGTGCTGACTAATAGGACAAGGCAGAGTGTAAAGAGGTCATTTTACAGCTATAATGAGCATTTTGTGAGATTTTTAAAGAGTTTTTTAATGTCAACAAATGATTTATGTTGTAAATAATTTGTTATTTGACACATAAACTGTTGTTATACTGACATTTTAGCGGGTGTCTGTATAAATTTGACAAATGACTGAAGAAAAACAGACCAAAATATAAATATTTTATTAATTATTTAAATTATTCATTCATTTTCCAGCAACTTAGTCCCTTTATTCATCAGGGGTCGCCACAGCGGAATGAATCGCCAACTTCTCCAGCATATGTTTTATGCAGCGGATGCCCTTCCAGCCGCAACCCGGTACCGGGAAACACCCAAACACTCCCACATGCACACTACGGCCAATTCCCCTATAGTGCATGTGTTTGGACTGTAAGGGAAACTGGAGCACCCGGAGGAAACCCACGCCAACATGGGGAGAACATGCAAACTCCACACAGAAATGCCAACTGACCCAGCCGGGACTTGAACCAGCAACCTTCTTGCTGTGAGGCAACAGTGCCACCATTCGCCCTCATTTTAATTATCTATATAAAATACATATATTTTAATTTATATATTAACCTTTATAATAATGCAAATAAAAAACATTTTAACCTTCTTAACATGAAAAAATTAAAATTGCACATAAGTTTAATGCACACAAAATATTTACAGTACAGTAGTAACCCCACTGGATTGTTTACTTAATTTAGTTAAATTAATATTAAACGATTTGTTTTTAATTTACATTATATAATATATAAAATAGTTTTTTAAATTCTACAAAAAATGGAAATGTAATAATTTAGTAATTAAATTTAATAAAATGTAATAATTTATTAATTCATTTTCTTTTCGGCTTAGTCCCTTTATTAATCTGGGGTCGCCACAGCGGAATGAACCGCCAACTTCTCCAGCATATGTTTTATGCAGCGGATGCCCTTTCAGCCGCAACCCATCTCTGGGAAACATCCATACACACTCATTCACACTCATACACTATGGAGAATTTAGCCTACCCAATTTACCGCATGTGTTTGGACTGTGGGGGAAACCGGAGCACCCGGAGGAAACCCACGCGAACACAGGGAGAACATGCACACTCCACACAGAATAGCCAACTGACCCAGCCGAAGCTTGAACCAGCAACCTTCTTGCTGTGAGGCAACAGCACTACCTACTGCATCACCTTGTAATTATATATATATATATATATATATATATATATATATATATATATATATATATATATATATATATCATTTTTTTATTTTTTTTTCTAAATAATTTATTTATTTTTAATTTCTTATGTTTAAGATTATAAAAAAAAATATAAAATTTATTTATGTGAATGTTTAGTCCTAAAATAAAAAGTAAGCAGTGTTTCCTACTGCAGTGCATTGTCAACCTACCTTCATGTTTATGTTTAGAAACAGAATTTGGTTCCAGAAATATGAAAAAAGGTAGAGAAATGTTTTTAATGCTGATATAACTTCTGATATAAAGTCTTTTTGACACTTATTGGTAATTCCCATATATAATGAATATTTATTATTTCTTAATTATGTTTATAATGAGGATCTTAAAGCATTTGCAAAGTTTTTTAAAAAATTAATAAATTAAATTTTTTTTTTTAAATACTATACATTTTTTTAGACATTTTTATATATATATACAACAAAATAAAGTTGAATGCTTTAAGGCAGGGGTGTCCAAACTCGGTCCTAGAGAGCCGGTGTCCTGCATAGTTTAGTTCCAACTTCCTTCAACACACCTGCAGGAGCTTGATTAGCTGGTTCAGGTGTGCTTAATTGTGGTTGGAACTAAAACATGCAGGACACCGGCCCTCCAGGACAGAGTTCGGGCAGCCCTGCTTTAAGGTAAGGAATAATAGGTTATAAAATATGTAATAAAAGCTTCTGACAGTGTTAGTATGTTAGATGTTTTGCACAATGATGAAATCCACCATTGACTTCAATAGAATTTGTTTTCCCACTGTGGAAGTCAATGGCTACTGGTTTCCAACATTCGTCAAAATATAGCAAACAGTCAGTCCAAGGTAATCAAAAAGTAAGTGAAAAGGTTTTAAAACTTGTATTAACGTGGCTATTATTTTAAAACACAACACTCATCAAAATTCAGGTGAGTATGCAGTTTATTTGAACACGACGCCATATGTCACGACACAATTAAATAACAGACAATTATATAACTCAAACAATAATGTCAAAGCAAGTTATTCACAATACAGTAAAGGAAGAAAAATACATACACTCACCGGCCACTTTATTAGGTACACCTGTCTTGCTGCTCGTGAACTCAAATGTCTAATCAGCCAATCACATGGCAGCCACTCAATGCATTTAGGCATGTAGACATGATCAAGACGATCTTCTGCAGTTCAAAGCGAGCATCAGAATGAGGAAGAAAGGGAATTTAAGTGACTTTGAACGTGACATGGTGGTTAGTGCAGGTTAGTGCAGGACCGGCTGGTCTGAGTATTTCAGAAACTGCTGATCTACTGGGATTTTCACACACAACCATCTCTAGGGTTTACAGAGAATGGTCTGAAAAAGAGAAAATATCCAATGAGCGGCAGTTCTGTGGGCGCAAATGCCTTGTTGATGCCAGAGGTCAGAGAAGAATGGCCAGACTGGTTCCAGCTGATAGAAAGGCAACAGTAACTCAAATAAGCACTCGTTACAACCGAGGTCTGCAGAGGAGCATCTCTGAACACACAACACATCCAACCTTGAGGCGGATGGGCTACAGCAGCAGAAGACCACACCGGGTGCCACTCCTGTCAGCTAAGAACAGGAAACTGAGGCTACAATTCACACAGGCTCACCAAAACTGGACAAGAGAAGATTGGAGAAACGTTGCCTGGTCTGATGAGTCTCCATTTCTGCTGCAACATTCGGATGGTCGGGTTAGATTTTGGCGTCAACAACATGAAAGCATGGATCCATCCTGCCTTGTATCAGCGGTTCAGGCTGGTGGTGGGGGTGTAATGGTGTGGGGGATATTTTCTTGGCACACTTTGGGCCTATTAGTGCCAATTGAGCATCGTGTCAACGCCACAGCCTACCTGAGTATTGTTGCTCACCATGTCCATCCCTTTATGACCACAGTGTCTCCATCTTCTGATGGCTACTTCCAGCAGGATACCGCACCATGTCATAAAGCACGAATCATCTCATGATTTCTTAAACATGACAATGAGTTCACTGTACTCAAATGGCCTCCACAGTCACCAGCTCTTAATCCAATAGGATTAAGGCAGTTCAGGGGGTCCAACTCGGTATTAGTAATGTGTACCTAATAAAGTGGCCAGTGAGTCTATATTACAGCATAATTCACAAAAGTCAGATAAATAATGCATAGAGGAGAAAAACAAAACAATTTAAAGAAAATTTTTAACAGAAGAAAGAAACTCAAACAGGTTTGCAACAAATAAAGAATGAGAACATGGGATTTTTAGGTGATTATCCATTTAATATGCACAAAAACGCAAATAATTTGCACATGATGCTCTCAGAAATGTACAACATCATGATGTGCAGCCACATTAGTCATCCGTGTTTTTTTGGTCCAAAAAGTTTTAGTAAGGGCGCAGGAGTTTGTCTGTGGTGATTCTCCTAATGGACGGAGGAGAATCAATGACATTCAATCTTCTTAAAAGGTACGAGGTTGTTTACCGAAGGCGGTTTTATTAGAATATCATTAGACATTGTTCAATGGCCGTGTCTTTGTTGCAGGCCTGGCAGAGAGCGGCCGATGACTCATCTTTACAGACGGACGGACGGATCTCTCCTGTTGTTCAGAGTCCTCATAATTTAATCAGGAAGAGCACAAGGACATGCAATGTTAATTTCAGAACCGTATACCTGCATGTGCTGGTCAGTTTGATCACCTGTGTCCTGCTGCAATCAGGTTTCCAGATGCAGGTTGTGCTTTAAAGGGGGCCTATTATGCACAAATCACTTCTATAAGGGGTTTAAACACAGTTGTGTGTCAGCAGTGTGTGGATATAACCAGCCTCCAATGGTAAACGTGAATAATTCTATATTATTATATGACACTTGATAAAATCAGTCTGCTGAAACACTTTGATTGACGTTCTCTCTTTGTACGTGTCATCAGAGAGGCAAATAAGCCCCGCCCACTAATGCCCATCTCTCCCTCATTAGCATAAACAGCAGCCCTGAGTGAGAAGCAGCCGTCTGTCCATTAGCCATTAGAGTGTTTGAGCTGCTGAAGATGACGTCAGCATAGACTAAGAGGATTATAGATGTGGAGTTTTAGATGGACACTGTAGACCCCTGTGTGTTTGTGTAGTGTGTGTATTTGTGTGTTAGTGTAGTTTGTGTATGTGTGTGTTGCGTATAGTGTTTGTGTGTAGTGTCATTGTGTTCGTGTAGTGTGAGTGCTGTGTATAGAGTGTGTATAGTGTTTCTCTGTGTGTGTCAGTGTAGTGTGTGTGTGTGTGTGTATGTTGTGCATGTGTTAGTGTATTATTGTAGTGTGTTCATGTGTAGAACTTGCATCAGTGTGTTAGTGTAGTGTGTGTTTATGTGTGTGTGTGTCAGCGATGGTCCAGAAATCTGCCCTGTCCAGCTCCATTGGCCAGCAGGAAGCACATTCCAGTTCGTCCTGTTTGCGGTCCTCGCTCTCTTCCTGCCAGCACAGGAACATGTCTGTGATGATAACTTACAAAAATACATCACAGACCCGCAGACGCGCGCGCAAACATCTCCAAAACCAGACCACGCTCCGCTCCGAGATCTGCACACAATGATCAGTGTTTTCTGATGTCAAATCTGCCGCTTCATCCATCATCTCTGACCTTCTGTTATCACCTGCTTCTGTCGGTCAGCCTCTATTTCTGGGTTTCCTTTTTGAGATTAGCTCACCTGGACATGACTGGGATTCATGGGCGACTGCGGATCTGAATCATTCTGAAGTTATTGAAGGAGTTCAATGTGCTGGAGTACAAATCAAAATCTACAATGGCTACGTTTACATGGACAGTGTTGGGGAGGTGACTTTGGAAATGTAATAGATTACAGATTATGTATGGGCCGATGGCATCGTCCCAGTGGCGGTTCTAGACCAGAGTAACAGGAGGGGCCGTGCAGGGGGCCACTTGTACTTTTAGGGGGCACACTTTAACATACATCACAAAATACTTAAACAATTATTCGAAGTCATTGTTTTCATGCATCACTCTGCAGTCTTCATAAACAAGCTAATAAATAACTTCAACTCAAGATAATCTTCCATGTTAATTTATTTGACAAGTCACTTTGTATTGTAGCAGGATAAGACATTTCTAACATTCAAGTACATCAAGGCACATTTTTGCACCTGTAAACTTTAACAGATGCAGTTCTTTAACCTCCTGTTAACTTAAAATAATGTTATCCAAGTGATCTTTAATAAACCAAGGAGATTTTCACAGTATTACCTATAAAACAAACAAAAACATATTCTGCAGTCTTAATAAGTCTTTTTTCTTTAGTTTATTTTTTAAATAAAAGCAGTTTTTAATTTTTAAAAAAACCAATTTTAAGGTCAGTATCAGTGGCGGCTTGTGTTAAAAAGTGTGTGGGGGGGGGGCGCAAACACCAGAAAAAAAATCTAACTGTTGGTAAAGTAAGAGTGTAAATGCCATTTTTCAGGTGATGCATCAAAAAACTAAAATATGACTAAAGCATACAATAAATGCATCACAAATCAATTCATTTTAGTTCAATTTGGGTTTATTATCAGTAATGAAGTAATCCAGATAATCAGTAAACACGCGCACACGAACACAAATGTTGCCTAATCACTGGCCAGTAGCACTACTTAAAAATTAATTTTGCTCTCCTTTTTTTCTGGCTTGAAAATTTCTCAATAACCTTCTGGTTAACATCAGTCATCTCAGTCACCAGTCTCTTCTCTGTTGACAGCATGGCCAATGCATTCAGCCTCTCTTGCTTCATGCTGTTTGAAACAGCAAACACGGAAATAGTAAAAGGTATGACTTACATGAACCTGCCAGCCAACTCCGTTTGTCATAACAAGTGCTGTAAAAGCCCCGAATATACGTGCGCTCGCCATCACTTGACTACTGGTGAATTTGCAAGGAAGGTCGATCTGGTCCAAGCTCCTTGATTTTTTTTTTTCTTCATTTTCTTTATATCTTTGCAAAGATACAACAGAATTTTCCTTCATCTCGAGAAATTGCATTCTAAGCTCTTTGGTGAGAATGGTCCAATCACATAAGGCCAATCATATAAAAACAAATATGATTCGTTCTAACAACAAAAATGGGAGGGTTCGGGACGCAGAGCACTGCGCCCCAAAGACAATTTAAAACCGGCCAATTAGAGCTTATCGTCATATCACGTGCATTGCAAAAGTTTAGTCCGGCACCCCGCACACTTATGAACAAATATTGTTCATACATTTTTTTTAATAAATGTTAGTATGACTACAATAAATGTTAGAATGTTATAATTAAATCAATTTACTTTGTTAATATTTGTGATAATAAACATTAACATATTAAAGGGCTCTAACTTGAAGAGGGGGGCGGCGCCCCAGCGCCCTCTATTGACCAGCCGCCACTGGTCAGTATTATTAGCATCCTTTAGAAATATTTACTGTATATTTTTTGACTCTCTACACAACAAACTAGTGATACAATAACTTGACTAATTATTCTAACTTTACTAATTAACAAGTCTTTAAATTACACTTTAAAGGTGCAGTATGTAAGTTTGACACCCAGTGGTTGAACTGGGTATTGCACTCCTAGATCAAAATAAACACACGCGTGGGATGCCAGATTGAGTACAGGAGCGAGTGATTTAAACCGTGTTCTAAATAAAAGCAACGACACGCGATAGAAGGAATTATGATCCATATTAAAAGGAGTTTTAGTTCTAACCAACACCTCGAATTGAGATATTAGAAACGGTTTCTATTTCTCACAGCTGAACATGTGAAACTTATGACAGTGCACCTCAGGTAAGCCTTGTGTGTTTTATTCAGTGCTAAATGCTAACAATGTGAGTTTAAATGGATTCTAAACCTTACCGTTTGGTGAGCGAGTGCTTATTCTGTGCTTCTGAAAGGCTGTATTTACATTTCTGTCGTGTTTCGTCTGGTGCAAAGAGTCAAACTGCTGTTTGCGTGTTGTTAGGACACGAGATTACAATGTAACCTGCTCACCTAATGTTTACGTTCGTAATGTTTATATCATTTGCTAAGTAATAACCTCATGTGGAACTGAATCTGTCTCATTTCGACATCTGATACTGTCCATTTCGGTCACGGGTGCATGCTTTCAGAGCCTTTCTGAATGAATGAATGAAATACGCTGTTTTCCAACAAGGCAACCCGGAGTGCTGAATTATAATTGGCTAAACTGGCATTCTGCAGGTTAACTTTACCTAAACAAAGACAGCGTTTCCGGCACGGAAAAACCAGTTTCAAAGCAGAATATCTGACTTCAGCATTGTTTTTCAGTTAAACAAGTATGTTCACTTGGGATGTTTCTTAAATATCTGCAAACATATTATGGTATTTTTATGCTTTAGAAGAGTCACAAACTTACATACAGCACCTTTAATCTGAATCAAAACCTACAGAATACTTAAAGGGACTTTAACACTGGGTGAAACGCTAGTGTGGACGCGGATCATTTTCATTCCAAAACGCCGTTTTAAAACTAAAACGTACGAGTGTAAACAGGGCCACAATCACTTTAAGAGTAATACACTTAAGCGTCCTCCTATAGGCTTCAGTTCATGGCACCAGGTAAACACTATGAGGACGCGTCCCTGCTTCAGCCTATGTAACCCGGTGAGTGATAAAACACTGCAGTCCTCTGTAGCACACTCTGGTGTTGTCTGTAATAATGTACTTTCCCATTCACTGCACTTTAAGTTTACTAACTATGACGACTTCTGAAAGCCATAAACGTGAAAAGGGTCCATAGTGTCTCTCTGTAGCCAGTCTGTGATGTTTGGATTGGGGTAGAGATGTTGGCTCCATGTTTTTGGGATGTTTACTGCTCTGTGCCCATTGTGAAGGCCAGATTTGCTCTGAATCCCCCTCGACCCGTCGGCCGGAGCTTTGTTTAACTTGCTTTCAAGGAATTTTGGAGCCGCTCCAGTGATTGTGATGCACAGGAGTTCACTGGGCCTGAAGAGGCAGAGAGAGGAAGGTCAAGCACATGCCAGAGAAACCTGCAGCTCTCAGATCCGAAACACACTTCAACACACGGCCCGATATCTACTCAGAGATGTGCACTTTCTTCTGGGTGCTCCGGTTTTGCCCTACAGTCCAAACACGTGCTGTAGGTCAATTGGATGAACTAAATTGGTCATAGTGTGTGTGAATGTGAGTGTGTATGGGTGTTTCCCATTACTGGGTTGTGGCTGGAAGGGCATCTGCTGGGTAAAACATATGCTGGAGTACTTGGCGGTTCATTCCACTGTGTTTGCTTGGACTGTGGGGGAAACCGGAGCCAACATGGGAAGAACTTGCAAACTATACACAGAAATGCCAACTGGTCTAGCCAGGACTTGAACCAGCGACCTTTTTGCTGTGAGGTGACAGTGCTAACCACTGAGCCACCGTGTCACCCACCAAAGTGGAATATTTCTCATAATTATACAGCAGAACTAATATTCGAAGTTTTCATTTCCCATGCTCTTGTTGTGGCCCACAGGTGGAGTTTGGGTGGGATGAGTGTCCTCCGTCTAGCCAGGAAGGACTGGACACGAGGGGAGATGCTAATTATAAAGAGATGAGAGATAGCTGCTTTTATCTGAATCAAAGCGGAGGGTCTCTGAGCACACCCGTCAGGGATTAAACAGCGGAAGACCGCACTAATGAGAGAGAGCGAGCGTTTACTGCACATTTAGCTCTTCTGATGGGGACGAGCACTTCTGCGTTCTCCCACACATTATCTGATGACATCATGATAACCTACACTGTACAGAATATCCCTAAATTAGTAGCTTTTTTGTATTTTGTTTGTATTTTTCTTCATTTATTTATGCTTTTGAATTGGATTATGGGTTCTTGATCTTTCTTCCGACAACTTTTAATCTTTAAAAGATTAAAAAAGTGACTTTTATGAACATTATTAATCCCACATAGCAAAATTTCTCTGGCCCAGATCTGGCCCACACAATCAGCTCTTGCTTGGCCCACATGCCGCAGTGAATTACGGTACATGATTGGACCAAGTCTGGCTTCCATACAAGGGCCAAACATGGACCATATCTGGGCCAAGTCTCAGCCAACTTAATAACCCATAACTGGGCCTGAACTGGGCCAGATATGTTGGTGTGTCAAAACTGCAATGAATTTAATAAACCCATGAAGCATTTCGCTTTATAGCTGAGCTTTTTTCCGAAGTGACCTAATTGGTAGAATTTTTTCTTTCCTCAAAAATTATTTAAATGTATTTTAAATGTGGGTCAAGATAGGCCAAACCTACGTGGCCCACATATACATTTTTAACACCTGGGCCAAATACTACATTTGATATCTGGCCCAAGTCTTGTGTGCCGACTTAAAGACGGTGCCACCTCTGCCAAACCCGGGCCATCTTTGGCCCACATGTTGCATGCCAGTGCCAGACGAATGCCTGCTGTGTCAACTTTGTGCCAAATCTGGGCCAGAATTGTGTGAGTTGGTGTTGTATATCACGCTACACAAACCTTGTAATAAACTGCAGCACATTTACTTTTATTTTACAGACTAATTTCTCTATATATTATTATTTCTTATTCATTATTTTATTTCAAACTACTAAAATTTTAATAAAAGTCACTTTGTTAAACTGTAGAGTTGAATTTTCAAAAGTCGACAGAGCAGAGATCAACATCCCATAATGCAATTCACAACAGTAAATAAACCGAAAAGCTTAAAATACAGAAACTGTGAATTAGCATATATATTTTACTTATTACAAATTAGTTGACTTTACTAGAAAATTGTGTGGAAACCCGTGGTCTTAAAGAGGTCATAGTTTACCTTCTTCACAACCCAGCAGGCACAGGACATCAACATGACGTCAGATTGACGTTGTACCCCAATGTCATGGGGACGTTGCGTTTGTTTGGAAATGAAAATCGAGTTGACGTCAGAACTCGACGTCAGACCAATGTCTAAAGTCCAACCTAAAATCAACCAAATATCAACATCTAATAATGTTACAGCTTGATGTTGTGTGGAAGTTACCACTATGACGTCTATCAGACGTGGACTTTGGTTGCCTTCCTTAACGAATAAATGTCAGTATTTGACGTCAATATGACGTTGTTTTAAGATGTTGGCTCGACATTGGATTTGTCAATCTCCAACACAACCTAAAATTAACCAAATATCAACGTCATTGGATGTCGTTATTGGACGTCAGGCGCAGCCATTTGAATCATTTTGGCTTAAGACATCCGGTGTCGTTAACTTCCATTCGTTTTTAGACATTAAAACAGCTGTTTTGCTGCTTGATGTTGCAAACTGATATTGTCTTATTATATTATTCTACTTTGTCTGTTTAGTCATGGAAACACTTGTTTGTAGAGCGAGTAGTTTGACCGTTTTAAGCCCTTTATTATTCCTAGTCATTTCTCCCATAGGCAACTGAATCGGAAGTTTTGAAAACACTGTCGGTTGGGTTTAGGGAAGGGGGTGATTGGGTCAATCTGTGCTTTTGAAAACACTGTCGGTTGGGTTTAGGGAAGGGGGTGATTGGGTCAATCTGTGCTTTTGAAAACACTGTCGGTTGGGTTTAGGGAAGGGGGTGATTGGGTCAATCTGTGCTTTTGAAAACACTGTCGGTTGGGTTTAGGGAAGGGGGTGGGTGGGTTAATCTGTGCTTTTGAAAACACTGTCGGTTGGGTTTAGGGAAGGGGGTGATTGGGTCAATCGGTGCTTTTGAAAACACTGTCGGTTGGGTTTAGGAAAGGGGGTGATTGGGTCAACCTGTGCTTTTGAAAACACTGTCAGTTGGGTTTAGGGAAGGGAGTGGGCGGGGTCAATCTGTGCTTTGGAAAACACTGTCGGTTGGGTTTAGGGAAGGGGGTGGGCGGGGTCAATCTGTGCTTTGGAAAACACTGTCGGTTGGGTTTAGGGAAGGGGGTGGGCGGGGTCAATCTGTGCTTTGGAAAACACTGTCGGTTGGGTTAAGGGAAGGGGGTAATTGGGTCAATCTGTGCTTTTGAAAACACTGTCGGTTGGGTTTAGGGAAGGGGGTAATTGGGTCAATCTGTGCTTTTGAAAACACTGTCGGTTGGGTTAGGGAAGGGGGATGGCGGATCAATCAGTGCTTTTGAAAACACTGTCGGTTGGGTTTAGGGAAGGGGGTAATTGGGTCAATCTGTGCTTTTGAAAACACTGTCGGTTGGGTTTAGGGAAGGGGGTAATTGGGTCAATCTGTGCTTTTGAAAACACTGTCGGTTGGGTTTAGGGAAGGGGGTGGGCGGGGTCAATCTGTGCTTTGGAAAACACTGTCGGTTGGGTTTAGGGAAGGGGGTGGGCGGGGTCAATCTGTGCTTTGGAAAACACTGTCGGTTGGGTTTAGGGAAGGGGGGTGGGTGGGTCAATCTGTGCTTTGGAAAACACTGTCGGTTGGGTTTAGGGAAGGGGGTGATTGGGTCAATCGGTGCTTTTAAAAACACTGTCGGTTGGGTTTAGGGAAGGGGGTGGGTGGGTCAATCTGTGCTTTTGAAAACACTGTCGGTTGGGTTTAGGGAAGGGAGTGATTGGGTCAATCTGTGCTTTGGAAAACCCTTTCGGTTGGGTTTAGGGAAGGCGATGGGTGGAGGATCGGTCAGTCATTTGTCAATGGCCTCTGGTGGATTCGCGATAAACAAAAACTGCAAAAAAAAAACTTTCCTCCTGGGACGTATTTCGCGATCTCCAGAAATGTATATAGGGGTACGTATCTATAACCAGCCTGGGTTGCAATAGCGTCAGTATTTGTCTCACTGAACAGAGAGTTTCATTAGTCCTGACAGGCAGACAATGAAAGCTGTTAAGAACATGCTGTAATAATTCTCTAATTAGACAAAAACAGGAAGTAGACAAGCAATATCTGTTGAGTGGTTTCCTGTTGGAAGCTGGTGCATTTGTTGTTGCTCCAGCGAGTCCTGAAACTGGGAGTCTGCCATGCCAGAGTTATTTTCATTCCGATGCGGAGCGGCATTTCTCTCCGCTGAGAGGCAGTTTAAGGGCTTTCTGTCAAAACACATTATTAATTTATTCAAGTAGTTACACTCAATCACTCCAGGAATGTTGTTGACAGTGTGTGTGTGTGTGTGTGTGTGTGTGTGTGTGTGTGTGTGTGTGTGTGTGTGTGTTTGCGAGTGAGTGTGCGAGTGTTACTGTATGTGTATGTGAATGTGTATGACTGTGTGTGATGGTGTGTGTGTGCAAGTGTTACTTTGTGTGTGCACAAGTTTACATATGTGTGAGAGACTCTGTGCAAGTGAGTGTGTGTGTGTGAGTGTCACGTGTGTGTGTGTGTGATAGTGTTTATGGGTGTTCAAGTGAGTATGCGTGATATTGTGTGTGTGTGTGTGTGTGTGTGTGTGTGTGTGTGTATGTGCGAGAGTGTTACTGTGTGTGAGTGTATGTAAATGTGTATGACGGTTTGTGTGTGATGGTGTGTGTGTGCGCGAGTGTTACTGTCTGTTTTTGCACAAGTGTAAAAGTGTGTGTGAGACTGCGAATGAGTGTGACTAGATGTGTACGTGTGACTGTGTTTGCGAGTGAGTGTGCGAGTGTCACTGTGTGTTTGTGTGTGAGATAGATAGATAGATAGATAGATAGATAGATAGATAGATAGATAGATAGATAGATAGATAGATAGATGGATGGATGGATGGATGGATGGATGGATGGATGGATGGATGGATGGATGGATGGATGGATGGATGGATGGATGGATGGATGGATGGATTGATAGATGGATGGATGGAAAGATAGGAGATAGATAGATAGATAGATAGATAGATAGATAGATAGATAGATAGATAGATAGATAGACAGACAGACAGACAGACAGACAGACAGACTGGAGGATAGATAGATAGATAGATAGATAGATAGACAGACAGACAGACAGACAGACAGACAGACAGACAGACAGACAGACAGACAGACAGACAGACAGACTGGAGGATAGATAGATAGATAGATAGATAGATAGATAGATAGATAGATAGATAGATAGATAGATAGATAGATAGATAGATAGATAGATAGATAGATAGATAGATAGATAGATAGACAGACTGGAGGATAGATAGATAGATAGATAGATAGATAGATAGATAGATAGATAGATAGATAGATAGATAGATAGATAGATAGATAGATAGATAGATAGATAGATAGATAGATAGATAGATAGATAGATAGATAAATGGATGGATGGATGGATAGAATCTTTTTAAATACAATTCATTAAACAGTGATATTTTAATATTTTTCAACAATAAATACAGTTTACGGTAATGAATTAAAGTCTTAATTAATTAATTGTATTTGTTTGTATATTTGTTTGGTCTAAACTGACCCAGGATGTAAAAAACATTTTTAAATGGAGGCTAAAGCTAAAAAAAAAGACCTTCTGTACAGAAAAGAAATTAATATATTGAAATGGCATAAGTGCAATAAACAAGACTAAGTATTTTCCTCATCTTCCTTTAAAGCATTTCTAAAATCAGATTTTGCTGACAGTAAAAAGTAGCAAAAGAAGAAAGTACACTTGACCATTTCCCATCATGCCGTCCCCATGTCCTCTGAGCTGCTACACTGGGTTCATCCTCTTCTTTCTCCTGCATTCATGATCAGCACAGCCGTCTGGACTGGAGGCAGATGTCATTAAGTATCATTACACATTTTCCTCTATGAGTCTTCATTTGGCTGGCTGTTTTATAAAGTACTTCATGGAAAATTTCCTTTCTTTCTTTTTGCAGAAGATACCCTGAAACCAGGCTTCCATTCTAACATGAAGCGAATATTTTCAAAGTTTGCAAATAAAAGGTGATAAAAAAAAAAGAGCAAAGAAAAAAAAGAGGTGCATTTCCAGCCCGATCTCACAAGGAAACATAACTGTTCGTATAGATTTGTAGGATATCATTTGAACATTTTAGTATGATTTGCTCATTCTCTAATGACGGTTGGGTTTAGGGCTGGAGTTTGGTGTCACGCCTCCTTTAAAAATTAGACATTTTCCTCAAAGACTCTCTCAAGGTCACATTTACAAACATATCCACATTCATACATCTCTGCATAACTCAAATCACTTATTAATAAAGTCATCAGGAATGGTGAAGAAAGCGTTCTTGCAGGACTCCCAGAGTTCATCAAGATCCTTTGGATTCATCTTCAACGCC